>BPLS01032033.1:0-11633 GCA_019656275.1 Rhododendron kiyosumense
AATTTCAATGGCGATGCGTAGTGCCGGAGGCACGGGTAAGCGCTAGTTTACTAATGGGCAAGGAAATTTTTCCTCTCTAATTATGGTTTTTGCGACAAAATTATTTTCCTCGCTAAAAAAATTAAAATCCAAAAAGAAGGTTGTTTCTCCGCAGCTACCAGAACTCAAACCTTGGACGTCGATAATAGGAAGCAGAACACTTACCAATTGCACTACATTGCACTTCTAATGAAAATATTGAACTTTTTGGTATATATTATAATTTTAGCATGTTTTTCACCTCTCCAACTTACTTTCTTCAACATTAATTATGATCTTCCGACTTTTTGCAAATTCGTAGCACAAGTTTAATTTCTTACTTTCTTCAACATTAATTCTAAACTTTATTTGAACAAATTTAATTATTTGCTAGCACAAGAATTTTTTTGGGTTTTTTTTTCCTTTGTTAATCCTAATCTATACTATCCTAGAGGACTTTGGAAAGGGGATGAGGCTTTCGGGGATCAAACCCTGCCTATGTACATTCGAATATGTAAAGGAGAGCAATTGCACTCCACTCCACATGCATAATTTTTTTGATTGAAACATGTTATATTGGTAACTAACAACAATTTTTGAAGGACTAATAATATGTGTTATTATTCTAATTATTTCATGGGATTATCCTACCTTTTATGGAATGAGTATTTTGTCGTCATAAGCTCAAGATATATTTTAGTATGTATCACATTATGAATGACAAGAGGCATCAATGTCGTTAATGTTTAAGAGTGAGTTTGAGCTTCTTCTTTTTTGCCAAATACAAAGGGTAATATATATTCATAGCATATTTTTTAAAAGCTTTTTTTCATCATTGCTATAATAATATGAACAAAATTTGTAAATATTCAGATCATCCAAAAAGCACTTAAGACAATACATTTTAAAAAAATTCATCTTTTATGAATTTTTTAAAATTTTCAATTGCCCTATATCTCTCAGACACACAATATTAATATGTATATATAAAAATATGCATGATACTTTCAAAATTGCATTTGAAATTAATGTTTAACATACTTATTTGTTACTACAAAGGAATGCCATTAGAATTACTTAAGTTGGTTTGAATAAAAATCAACAACAGTTTACAAAAAAAAATTCTTTACTACATAAATGCATAGTAGATATGAAATTGCATGTATTCCTGAATAGCAATAATGTAGATGTTTTGAAAATAGATTTATGGTGATCTAACTTCGAGATATTTTTAATATGATATCACTTCAAGATGTTTTTGACTTTGTCTTTTGTTGAGTTTTTTATTACTATGGGATAAATCATCAATATCTACACTTCAAGACACTCAACTACTATGAGATAACATTTTTTCAGCATGTCTTTAAAAAAAATTATTGAAACAATAAATTTTATGACAATTTAAATAAATTGACATTGTTAACAATTAATTTAAAATGAAAAAATGTGAATGCATAGAATTAGTGAAATATATCATTCATTACTAATTGGAATAAGAAAAGTGACGAAATAAATTTTTCCCGTTTATCACCTTTTTATTTTAATAAATTTGATGATGGTATTCAACTTTGTAGTTTATTATGTATTTACCATATTATTTTACAAATATATGTAAACATAATTAATAATGGCGTATATATCAAAAATTAATGAGTTGTAAAAGAGGCGAGGAAATCTGTTTTCATCGCTAGAAAATGCCCTTTGGCGAGAAAATATGTTTTTCCTCGCTAAAAAGAGCCTTTTGGCGAGGAAATCTTTTTTTTTCCGTTAGAAAAAGGCAACAAAATTGAATTTCCTCTCAAATAATGTACTTTTCGCGACGAAATCCAATTTCCTCGCATATTTCCTCGCCATAGCCCTTTTGTGTTGTAGTGGACCTATAAAAAACGAGACGGGTTTTCTTTTGAGCCGAAAAAAGCGTATAATGAGCGGGGTGCCAAGCCACTCACAAGCAGCCAGATTCGTTGGCATTGGTTCATTTTTTCTTTGGCAATCCCCAACCCAATACACAAACGCACCCCTAAACACCCAAACCACTTAGGAAGTGAGCCCATGCCCGCACTCAACAATGCAGGTGAACTGGATCGAACCACTTCCCTTTTCAACGGTCTAACCGAAAAATGCTGCCTCATTATCACTCTCTCTCTCTCTCTCTCTCTCTCTCTCTCTCTCTCTTCCGCATAGGAAGTATCGACGATTAACCCTTGCTCTCTCACTCTCTCTCTACACGCGCCCACTCTTGACGATCTCCTCAATGCTCCCCTCCTCTCTCTCTCTCTCTCTCTCTCTCTCTCTCTCTCCTATGTCTCCTCAGATCTCCTCTCTCCGGTGATCGCACCTCACCCGGCCCATCGGTAAATCTCGACGACCAATTACTCCTTGCGAATTTTACCTTTGTTGCATGCGTGTGTGTTGTGTTGCGTTTTTTGAAATGATCTCGAGCTTTAATTCGATGCGTGACGAATGTGTTTCCTTGTCTTGATTTATTGCCGTCTGTGTTTTAACTGCTGATTGATTATCGTGAATGTCAGCTTTTAAGTGGAGATTTGTGCTTTCTTTAAGTTTTAACAATTCGTTCTTTTATTATCTTTTGCTGTCCTTTTTCTGTATGGTGTTTGATAGTTGGATTTTATCATTTATATCGGTCGGTAGTCGAGATTATTACTCCTCTGTCCCCTTTTGGTTGCGTCCTACGGAAGACCGTGTCCTTTGACCTTTCAAAATACACGAGTATTATTTAACGGTGCAAAGAAGTTCAAATAAAGCATATTTTTGTTGGAGGTGAAGACGACAGACTTTTCGTAGTAAGCAAACAGAATGGGACGGAGGGATTATGTTTGGCCCGAGTTAGGGAAAAATTGGAGCTCTGGTACTGCCATATCTTTAGTGTCCTTTACTTTCTCTGCAACCAAAGTTATCATCTAGGTTGGTTTATTTTTCGTGTGTTTGCCAATAGAAGTGGTGGAGGACTGAAGAAAAACAGATTCTATATCTTGATTATTTGTGTAAGAAGTGGAATTTTTGTTCACGTTAGAAACCTCCTAGGTGCTATCAATTCTGTTGGGGCCAGTCCATATGGGCTTTGAGCTGGATTTAATTGGGCCCCCGCTAGCCGCTAGTGGACAGTGGGATTTGTCCCCCAACAGTAGTCAAGGTGCGTCTAAACTTGCCTGGACACTTGAGTTATCAAAAGAAAAAAAAGGTGGAATTTATGGTAATTGTCTAAATTAGGCGTAATTGGAGCTTTGAAACTTAAATTTCTTTAGTGTCCTTTAATTTCTCAACAACGTTAACTTTATGTTACGGTCCCTTGTGGACTGTAGGAGGTACAGAAAGTAGATAAAAGAAAAGAGATTTTTGTCTCCAATGGGTGTGATAAGAAGAGAAACAAAATGACTATGTTTTCTCCCATGTTTGGCTCCTCAAGAAAGAACACGAGAAGTATGGATATGTTTGACATTTCTTTTTCTTCATTTGTATTAAGGTGTTTTTTTAATCTGACAATGTGTTATGGTGTTTTTAGAAATGTAAAATCAATCCAGTTTGTTTACCGCCAGTTCTTGCCAAATCTTACCATATTTGGCAAGAAAAAAGAATGTGTTAAGTGAGAGAGTTCCTTTCCAGTGCTCACTTGATTTGTATGCCAAATATATGGGAGAGTTCTTCGTCTCATAATTACTTACACTGGGAAACAGTGGTATTTGCAGAGATATATTTTGTTCTGCCTTCGAATTGAAGATCTGTTTGGTGTAATCAGTGGAGGATTTGGAGAATGACTTCACTGTCTCATTCTCCTGTAACATTTACTTGGAATTTCGCTTCTAGCACTTCGGCTTCGGATCTTCTGCATAGCTCCCATAGTGTTATCAGCGTGCCTTTGAAATCCCTAGGGAGGGCGCGGGTTGGAATAAGTAGGAAGGCTTTTACAGTCTCTGCCAAATTGTTTAGGAGGAAGAAGAGGCATTCTTACCCTTGGGATGGTGAGGATCGGAATCCGAAGACAGATGGCGAACTATGTAGAGCAATCCATCCTTTCAAGCCTCTAAAACAAAAGCCCAAGCCAGTTATTTTGGAATTTGAGAAACCTCTAGTAGCTCTGAAGGAGAAGATGATCGAGGTATTCCCTCTTAGCAAGTTTTGTAGGTTACTAAACTGAGGACATGTACATTCTGATTCTAAGTTATGCTTCTTGTCACTGCAGGTACAGAAGAGGGCGAATGAAACTGATGTGGACTTGAGTGATCTGATTCTCGCTCTAGAGAACAAGTACCAACAGGTTTGTCAATCATGCAAGCTGTAGCAATCAAGAAAATTGGACTCGTTGAATCAATTTACTTACCCAATCTTATTTGTGTGTGTGTGTGTATTTAATTAACGATGGAACTTCTACTTGCTAATCCTAAGCTTTCATCAGAAGTTTGGGTAGGCCTTGCCTCTCGTAAGTGGATTGTACTATGATAATTTTTCATGTTGGTCCTTGAATTTCAGTTCTAGTGGCATTCATGTTTTAAAGACATCTATTTCTTTGACATTTGTATCAAATGTTTACCATGCAAAGTCATGAGTGTTCAGTTGCTTGGACACTATATTGATGTCGGGTGCTTCAGATCCATATTGGGAAACCTTGTAAACCATTGAGATCAGAAAGTAGAGGACTTCTTAAACTTGCATTAAGATTTTCATGGGTATTTCCTCATCTTGTTATTCCGAACCATTTAACCTTGGTAGGGGTGGAGGTAGGTGGTATAAATACAAGTAGGTGGAATTCCATGGAGACCCCCTCATCTATGACTGTTTTACAAGGAAACCCCCTAAGATTTAAAATCACTCAAGTAGACCCGCTCATCTATAAACGTTACCCAATCGGACCCCTTCTATTAAATGTCCATTAAATAATGTTGGATATCTAGGGCAAATGTTATCATTTGGACGAAAATACCCTTCGTTCGTTACATACAAACATAACCCTCTACCCCCTCTTCTCCTCATCCCCATCCTCTCTCCCCCCCTCTCTGTCTCTCTCTCCGCCAAACCACGATACCTCTCTTCATCTTTGACGGGTACTTTCAATTAGCAAAACCTAGGTTAACAGCTTCTTGTGATCATGAAGGACGGAGGAGTTTTGAGAGGGAAAGAGAGACTTGGGTTCGAATGTTATATATATAGAGAGAGAGAGAGAGACAGAGAGACAGAAAGAATTGCAATTTAGCGAGAGTGAGAGAGAGGGGGAGCTGTTTGTCGGACCCTCAAAATCTCAATCTTGAATCCAATAGAGCTTCGTAGCTCTAGCAACTATCGGCGGCTTTCACATCCTCATGGACTCCACACTTCGCCAACGATTATTGGCGAAATAGCAGGCGGATGAAACAGTCATAGATGAGGGGGTCTCCATGGAATTTCACTATATTTGTATTTGTGATGTAGTTAATAAATTAATCTCTAGAACTTGAGAATCTTTGGGATTTCTCTACTTTATTTCTTAACTTGGAAATGAAGTAGTAGTCTAGGGGTGTAAATTGATGCAATATATATATATACAGTCTTTTTCAAATGAGGAGGCCATTATTTTAGTGAAAATAAGGACCTTTCCATTTCTCCCATTTTCCGTTTGAATTTCGATGATCCGAGCCGCTCAATGTGTTCAGAACGTGATTTTAAGAGTACTCGCGAGGAATCAGCAAAAAAAATGACTGGGAAGGGCTTCATTCGAGCAGTTTTTATTTGAACCGCTCGATAAAAAACGAACAAAAACTGCTCTGATGAAGCCTTTCCGGTCATTTTTTTTATAATTTTTAGCGGGTACCCTTAAAATCACATTCTGAACTCATTGAGTGGCTTGGATCATTGAAATTCTATCGTGAAAGGGAGGTCCTTATTTTATTAAATTAAGGTGATCCTTAGGAGGAGACTCTCTATATATATATAGCATACAAAAATTAAACAATATATGACATGAGTGCTTTTTTCTAGATAAAGTTTTCCTCTTTCCCCCTCCCTGAATGAAGATCCTAGCTCTGTTCAGATAAATGGAAGTAAAACAAAAAGGAACCTGCCCTAGTTAAATACAAAATTAGTATTCATACATATCTATGAAATTTGATGTTTTTCGTACTTTTCCAAATTTTATTTCGCAATTTTCGTATTTTATCATGAGTTTTTAGGCCTGAAATTCAAAACTTTTCCATACCTTCCAAGATTTGTATGGATACCTAGGTAAAGGCTCCCTAAATCCTAATAAAAAAAGATCTCCTAAATAATAAGGAATTAAAACTTAAATATTAATCCTAACTGGCAACTGGTAAGACAGGGTTCTGTGTATGGACATGAACTTGCTGTTGTTGTTGCTGGGGTATATTTGGGATATCAAATCTTGAACTCCCACTTGATAATGTTCTAGAGTACATTCATTTTATGAACTCTATTTCTGTCTTCCCGATTATATTTTCAGGTTCTGAAGGCTATATATACGAGCTTGACTCCCATCCAAAGAGTATACATAGCTCGGCATCCTCACAGACCAACTTCTCTTGATCATATCTTTAATATTACGGACAACGTGGTATAGTGCTCGGGTTCTCTCCATCCTGTCAAATTTTCATTTCCATAATACCGATTACTGACCAGCTGTAATGCTAAAAGAAAGACCTCTGCATATAACGTTCTACATTTCTTTTGTCCAGTTCTTGGAGCTTCATGGAGATCGACATGGTTATGATGATCCTTCCATTGTCTGTGGTCTTGGACGTATGGATGATAAAACTTACATGTTCATTGCCCATCAAAAGGGCAGAAATACAAAAGAGAGCGTTCACCGCAATTTTGGGATGCCTACTCCCCATGGGTATGTATTTAGAAAGGTTTATTTCTGAATTGGATCTTGGTTTTTCTTTTTGGGTAAGGATATTTTTGTAAGAACATCAGAACTACTACAACAGCCCAGGGGCATACCACAGATCACAAATGACAATTGTATCTTAGTTTTGTAACCGTAAAGACATTAGCTCTAAATTCTGAAGTACCAAAAGAAAAAAAGAAAAAGTAAAGTCATTAGCCCTGGAGACAAAAGAAAGTAAGAACTACTATTTGCGGAGTTTGTGGTAAATAATTTAATAAGCTGAACTTTTGAATAAATACCCTTCAATATCTGAGTAGTTTGTTTTCAACAGTTACCGCAAGGCACTGCGCTTTATGCATATGGCAGATCACCATGGGTGGCCCATTGTTACTCTTATTGACACTCCTGGGGCATTTGCCGACCTCAAATCTGAGGCACTAAACCAAGTATGTTGGTAATTTTATCTACAAGCTTGTGCAATTCTCTTGATTTCAGCCCACCAAGGCGCCTACCTTACCTGGATGCAGGGTGAAGCTATAGCACATAACTTGATGGTTATGTTCGGTCTGAAGGTACCAATTATCTCCGTTGTCATTGGAGAAGGTGGTTCAGGTGGTGCTTTGGCCATTGGATGTGCTAATAAATTGATAATGCTTGAAAATGCTGTTTTCTATGTTGCCAGGTAATTTGACATTGTTTCCTGTTGCAACTTTTGAATTGCACAACATTATTGTTGGACTTGTGCCTGTTATATTTTCGCCTAATGCTTACTAGATTGTCTAGAATGCATGAAGTGTATATCCCAGTCTTCGAAATTCCCGCCTTTATAGTAATGGCTCTGAGGAAGAGTAAAATGGCCTTTCAACTGATTCTGAAGTAACCCAACCATTATCAGACATTACATCAAGACTGCAATGGCTCCTGTATCGAACTAAGTTTACTTGTCTCTGACTATCAAGTTTTCAGATGTGCCTTCCATCTGCTGTTATCTTATTCTGGCACTGGGCAATTCCATGTCTATAGAGTATTTGTTTGGATGCCTTCATCTGTGTCTTTAAAAGAGAGATGACAACTGTATTCAGTGGTTTGTTTTCAATTAAATGGGGGAAATGCAGCTCAAGGGATAGTTATTTGTCATCAAAGTTAGGAAGTTCTTGTGGTGCATGTCGAAGGGAGCCTAGGCATCTGATGTGGTTTCGTGGGAGTACAATCATCAACAAACCCTTGCAGACATGGCATAACTCTATACAAAGAGAAGCTTATGGTTTTAGCATGATTAACATGTGCTTGCCAATCACGGATGCATAATTTTCTTCACTCTGATTTTATGCCATAATACTTGTCAAATGAGAAATCTGATTGATGAGATACTATTGGCAAAGATCTTGTCAAATCCTTTTGTTTTTATTGGTTTGAAAAAGTTTTGAGTCTTATCCCGACAAGGAGATTGAAGGTTGTTACCAGGTTTGGTGAACGAAGAGTCAGATGCTTATTCCCTGATGCAGGCAATTGTTTCCTACTGACGATGGTCTTTCACATTTTTTTAACTTCTATTAGAGCTACTCCTTTTGTTTGGTTGTGAGTGGAGTGTGATAAGATTCTGCTCTTTTCTGCTCTCCATATTTCCTCCCATTGGCCTGCTAAGGGGCATATAATACCTCGTAAATTCCCTTTTCACCAATGGGACATTGCTTTATGGCTTTCCTCAATTATTTCCTATTTGTTTTCACTTTTCCTTATGCTGAACTGTTTTTTTGCTATTTTGTTTTTTCATTTCCTCTTCTATGGTACAGTCCAGAAGCATGTGCAGCAATTGTGTGGAAAACTGCCAAAGAAGCTCCCAGGGTTTGTGTCAAAATTCGCTATTTGGTTTGTCCAAGAAAGTAGACTACAAATATTGATTAATGCAATTGTCCTGTGCAGGCTGCTAGGAAGCTTAGGATCACTGCACACGAGTTGTGCAAGCTAAAAATTGCAGATGGAATTATACGTGTAACGTTCTTCTCCACTATAATACATCTAACGCAAAACGCTTCTCGTAATTGTGACAACATGAAATACTTGTGAATATGGGCGATCGTGATACTGATACACACGTAGTAGATACGACTTATGGGGATGTGCCTGTCAAAAAGTACAGGAAGTAATGACTTGTTGAAATTGTGCAGTTATATGATTTTCTTTTCCGTAGAATTAGATTCTTCAGATGCCATGTGGTCAGATTTGTGCTGTATGCCTTGGTGACATTTTCTCTTCCCCTTTCGCTACTTTTGGCTTCTAGAGGATCTGCTGGTTCGATCCCTTATACTTGAAGCTGTCTTTTGTTTTGTGCTTTCTTAATGCAACTTTTGGACTTCCTGCAGGAGCCACTTGGTGGTGCTCATAATGATCCATATTGGACCTCTCAACAAATTAAAAAAGCGATCCTGATATCAATGGATGTGAGTGTATTGACAATTATACTCGTGGCAACAATTATTAGTTTTGATCAACATCCTAAAATTCTTCTTTTGCTGTATAGGAGCTTACAAAGTTGGACAAACAAGAGCTGCTAAAACATCGTCACGCGAAATTCCGACAAATGGGTAGGGTCCAAGATGGAGTTCCATTAGATCCATACAAGAAACGCAACATGAAAAAGCGAGAGGCAAAGGAGGGGTTCCACTTTAAAAGGCGAATTTTGGATCCAAAGGAGTATCCAAAGGAGTCATCAATGTCTGAAGCTGTGAACCTGTCTGAGAATAACAAAAAAGAATGCAAATTAGAACAAGAAGTCGTCGTGAAATCTAAGGGTCAGGAATCCGAGAATGGGGGAGTCAGTGAGGAATCCAAGGATGCGAAAGTCGTGTCTGAGAATAGCAAGAAAGAATGCAAATTAGAACAAGAAGCTGATGTAAAATGTAAGGATGTGGAATCTGAGAATGAGGTAGTCAGTGAGGAATCCGAGGATGATGAAGTCGATGAGGAGTTTTTTGAGGAGTCTGAGGATGAGGGAGTTGATGAGGCATCCGAGGATGAGGAAGTCGATGAGGAATTTTTTGAGGAGTCTGAGGATGAGGGAGTCAATAGAGAATACGATGATTTTATAGACCTGGCTGATATCAATGGTGAAGTCGATGAGGAATTTGAGGATGTTTTAGATCAGTCTGAAATCGATAAGAAGATTGAGGCTCTGAAAAAGGAAATTGACCAGGTTGAAGATACCAATTATGAATTCATGGATGTTTTTGATCAGCCTGAAACCGAGAAGAAGGTTGAGGCCCTGAGAAAGGAAATTGAAAACTCAGGGGCATCCTCGTTGGAAGATTTAACCCAGGATCTGAAAGATAAACTTTTGCAGCTTAAGGAAGAAGTGAAAAGTGAATTGGTTGGTGGTGGTGCATCTTTGGGCTTGCATGTTAATCATTCGCTTCCCTTGTCAGAATTCAGGGCACGCAATATAGCAATAAACCGTGAAATAGAACATGCTATCAATAATTCACCAGATTTGACGGCCAAGATGGAGCGGTTGGACCTGGTGGTAAAAAAGGCAGGAAAGCATCCTGATTCGGAAACGCGAAAAAAGATACGGGTTTTGCAACTAGAGATAAAGCAGGGTATTGACGAGGCATTGAAGTCCTCGGAGAAGTACGAGAAGCTGGTGGCGGAGCGGTCGGAGCAGAAGGTAGTAGAAATGGTGGGAATGCTTCCCAATCTTGGAACTTTAAGTGAAATTCTGGTTGCGAACCGAAAACCAAACCAGGGTATAGAAGAGGCATTGAATTCCTCAGGGTACAAGAAGCTGATGGAGGAGATTTCGGGAGTCAATGAATCATCTGGTGAGAAGCAGATATAAAACCACTAGCGGTTATAGGTACGATGTCTTTTGTTCGTTTTTTCTTCAATGCGTAACATGTTTCTCAAGGAGTTTTTGTATTTTTCTCCCTCCTCCTTTTCTTCTTATTCAAACTCTTCAGTTGTAGCTTAGTCGCTAAAATTAGCTTAATCGTAGTAGCATTATAGCAGTGTGGACTGCATTGAATTAGTTACAAAAGCCGGAGAGCTGAAATATGAAAACCTAAAGTTCGAGGGTTATATTAGGAAAAATGGAGGGTCTTATTATAAGTTTAGCCTTTTTCTGCATTTTTTCCTTTTCTCCCCCTGTTTATCAATGTAGGTTTTTTACCAATGGTATTTTAGTTTTTTGAAGGTGCTGCACTGAAACTTATTGATCTGTCTGTTCAACGGCTTCAGAACAAAGACCCATTTCGACCTATGTACCTGTTGGAGGAACAAGTGAGAGTGCTGCTTATTTCGAAACTCGGATCTGCCAGATTTGACTCAGTTTTTCCCATTTCCGGCCGTTAGTTTCGTTTTATTTTTTTTTCCCCTTGAAGACAATTTGCCTTTTTATTTGATTGGGGAGATTTTCTTTCTCCCATTACTGGTAGACATAGAACTAGAATAAATTATGTGAGCGCAAAGGCTTCCTGAAAACACGTTTTCTGGTATTCCCGTTGTTAAATTTTATTTGTGTATTTCGTGAATGACATCAATGAGTATGTTTCTCCAAGTACTTGATTTTATGTGGATCCAATCAATAAATGGAGAAGAAATCCAGAGAGGTTTTTTTTTTTTTTTTTTTTTATACGGTTGGTTTTGAAAGCAACTCTTGAGGGTGACTCAGGAGTCATTCTGGCTTATTCTCTGAAAGCATTTGTTTTTCTAATTGCTTTTGGTAAGTTCTCTTATATATCAATTTCCATATGAAACAACTGCAAGCCTGTGAATTCCATTGGTT
>BPLS01032033.1:31633-60938 GCA_019656275.1 Rhododendron kiyosumense
TCACAGAGTTCAAGTGGCTGTCACCGACTCGCCGGCCGTCTCATCGACCACCATCACAGTACAGCAGTACCCCACTCCCGCTGCCCGGCTCTCTCTCTCTCTCTCTCTCTCTCTCTCTCATTTATAGAATTTTTCTTTAACTGGTTCAAAAAATCTGAATTTACCCTAAAAAAAGAAATAAAAATACCATAAATAAATTCCATTTGAGTGCATATTCCTGTTGAGCTTACGTACAATGCCCTGAAATCAAATCGAACCAAAAGGATCTCCGGCCATGGTTGAAGCCGTCAAAAAGATAAGAGATTGAAGTTTTTTTATTTTTATTTTTTTATTAGTCTTAAGGGATTGAAGGTTGTATATCCATTCCATTTGGAGGTTGAATGTTTGGATTTGGAATATCCCATTTATGTGTTCTCTGAAGAATGTTGAGGGTGAGATAAAGAAAAAAGGGGGAGAAAGAATGAGTGCGTAGGATAAAGAACAATTTGAGGGTCTTCAAAAAATTTCAAGATCCCGCCCAATTTGGTATTGAGTGGTTTTCGTGGAACCCAAAATCTGTATTGATCAGTGGGTTTCTTGGAATGGATGGAGTTAATGGACGTTAAGAACATGTGGCAAGAAAGCTTATGTCCCACTATTGTCCTTATCCGGCATGTTTCCATTGGCTTGGACTACCACTTCAGCAAGATGACGTGGTAGTCCGGGACTGCTGAATAATTTCCGCTTGAAGTAGCACGTATCATACCTACCAAGTACCGCCCAACGGCTTAGGGAGCTCAAGTCTTGCCCTATGGCTAGCAGAGGAGGTTCTATCACCTGAAACTACTACCTACTAAGCCAACAAGGAGAGGCCACATATCCTCTCTCCTCTTACGCTCCTATATAAAAGAAGGCCAAGAACAAACAGAGTAATTGACTTCAACTCTGGTACATCAATCTCTGGCTGACCACTCTCCACTGTTATCCCTCCCCTCTCTACGGCGGTCTTGAGCTCTCTCATTCTCTATTTCTGGTGCTCTAGAGCCATTGTAGTGTTCTTCGTATTCCAGGAGGGCCACGTTGGGTACACTTCCAATACTAGTATCCACCATTTGTAAAAGTGCTGAGGGATAAGTGAAAAGTGCTTAATATTTTGGCGTTGTGATCCCATTAACTGCTTGGAAGATGCTTGGTGGGATCATAGTGCAAAAATATTTAGTAGGAAGAGCATGAATAGTAGGAGCAAATTGGATGGCTTTAAAAATTGGATAGCTTTAAAAATATTTAGTAGGAAGAGTTTCATCTACAAATCTGATGGCTTCATAAAGGAAAGAAAAATTTACAAATTAGTAAAATAGTACACAAAGTCCACCAATCAAGAGAAGTAAAAGACAAAACTAGATGTCACATGTTATGGTCCAATGACTCCAATCGTTGCACATAAAAATGGAAGGAATCAATCCCCTTTTAAACATTCCTGCCTTCTTTTCCAATAACCCAAAAGAAAACGCAAACTACACTCTTCCGAAGAACTTGAACCTTGTAATTAAGACCGAAACCTCTGCAGTGTGTTGCATTCATGAGCATCTGAACACAAGAAAGGTTATAGCCAATCCTGCTATACCAATCAAAACAACTTCCACCCTAGGTGAAGGTTTAGGAGGCAATGCATGACCAAATGTTCAAGTCTCTTGTCCTCCCTCCTACACATGAGTCACCCCTGTGGATGTAAATAACTTATAGGTCTTCTATTTTGAGAATGCTAAGAGCATCTGAACACAAGGAAGGTAATACCCGATCCAGCTATACCAACCAAAACAACTTCCACCCTAGTGTAATGGTCTAGGAGGCAATGCGTCACCAAATGATCGAGGCTCTTGTCCTCCATCCAACGTATGAATCGCCCCTGTCGATGTTAAGTCTTCTATTTTATAGACAAGTCATCAGTGTTATGTTTCGTACGAGTCATAGACCAAACAAATACTTCACTTTATGCGGCACAAACAAACCCCAAATTCTCTCCGTCTCTTCTTTGTGGGGGCCCAAATCATCTTATGAGGGCCAAACAAAGGGACATTAAGATCATCAATAAACTTCTCAAAAAAGGACTTGCAAGAAAGAAAACACCGGATGAATGAATAGTCCATAACCCATCACAACTACACCAGAAGAATGATTTGCACTTATGACATTATTTTTTCTCAGCCACGAGTAACCCTGAAGTTTTTATCTACTTTGTCTTTGGAGATCTCAGATTTTTCCAGCTTGGCTTTCTTGTTAAATAATTCAGTTTTCTCTTTCTAAATGATTCTTTCATTGTGTGCAGTTTCTTTAGGGTAATATAAACATAGATTATCTATATTGAATTGATTGAAGACCTCAAGAGAATTCACCAGCTATCTGCTATTGACTTCAGGGAATTAAGGAGACACATTGGTTTTGTTTTTGAACAGTAAGGAGACACATTGTTCACAAAAATAAGGGTTGCAAAAATGGACGTTGGGCTGAATAATTGATAGCCTAGTGTATAAAGTTAATAATTTGAATGCACCAGATGAGGTGAAGGTGGGGTTGTATAGTGAAACGGAGTGGAACAACAGAAATTAGGAATTGGAGTGATGTGGTTCAGGTTCAATCTTCAAAGGACAAGGGGATGATTATAAAAGAGTTTGCCTGGCAGTTGGCAAATTTATGGTAGCATGTGGGTTGGGAATATGTGGCCTGGTACTGTAATGGTTTTTATTGTCATAGATCAACTGAAGGCAAAATTGCATTCTTCTTGTTGCACAAATGCTATGCGATACTAAGGTGAGAAGCTGCTGATGTGTATGACATGAGGAGTTTTAAGAAGTTAGGGCACCATATGGTTAAGCCTGAAAACGTAGACTCTACTCAAAAGAACTATCCTGAATCCTTTCTCTGGGGTTGGCTATGTTCATCTATCTACTCTAGCTTGCTCTAGGTAAAGCCGTATCTAGGATAAGTCAACAACTTGTCTGCACATGCACCATTTTTTGGCTCTTGTAGTGTGCCTTTATTCCAATAAGATCAAGGGTTAATGGTGTAGTTATTGTTCATTTTGCATTTAGTCAAGCCGTCTCGGGCACCTCTTATTTTGTATCAGTTGGAGTCACCTCTCAATTCCAACGTAGTTTTTAGCATACTATATTGTCCCTTATCCATCTGAAATCCTCTTTTTGGTGTGGTAAATACTTCCAGTTTTTCTTAACTACCTCTTTTCAAGGTTTGTGTCATACTTGTTCTTTTTTGGTGTTCTAATTGGAACATTGTACCTTGTGTTACCTATGCCCACATTCTCTTGTTTGTCTTATCCCTTTCCATAGTAATGTTCCAACATGGTTAGAGCTCCTTTCGCTTAAGTGTATATTTAGTTTATAATTTAGCAATGGTATGAAGCTTCATTTAGTTGGATTTAGACTATTTTGTTTCCGTATTGTTTACCTCCTTCCCTGTTTTAACTTCTTCCTTGTCTGGGGAAGGGTTCGGAGATTGTGAAAATTCTAAGACAAACTACGGAGCTGTCTTATGTAAACTTGTGCCTTTGAACTCTCTTCTTTTGGGGAGTGGTCTTCCTTCTCTTTCATTCCGCACTATTTTTTGCTGTCCTGTTTTTTTTACTATTATTATTTTTTTGGGGGGAGGGGGAGAGTGGGGAATAGAAATTGCATTTTAGTTGAGATGTACAACACTGGCATACTTGTGCCGTCATGCTATCTGTAATTGACTAATGGTTTGACATGCCTTATCTGGACTTTTTCTGATTTGATACTGAATTTCAAAATTCCCGCCCTTTTCATGCTGTTGAGCTAGCATGTATCAAAAGTTTTGCAAAATGTCTATTGGAGGTATTAGTTTTTGTTGCAGTTTTAAGTTTTTAACATGTCTTTTACTCAGGAGAATCATGGGACAGAGACACTAATGTCAAATGATGACGTTCTGGGAGATAGTATACCTTTCAACCAGCAAGATACACTGAGGCAGTTCTGCTATCAAGCACTGAAGTTGGGTGCAGGGGTAGGAATTTCAATGGCATATGTTCCATTATTTATGTCTGGATTCATCCTGACCTCCCGATTGCGCTTTGCATTTATATACATGTAGGACAAAAGGGAACTGGTGTGGAAAACTTGTTCGGCAAACTATTTCCACCAACTTTTTTGAAAAGTCATATGAAAACTTCCCATTTCTTAGGGAACATTTGTAAGGCATTTTCTGGTTATTTGATAAATGTTTTGCACCAAGTGGACAGAGTGGAGTGGCAGCAGGTGTTTTGGAAAGAGTTATGAGGGTGGGGTTATGGGCCTATGGTAGAAATGGAGAATGAGAACCTGTTTCGAAAACAAGTGAAAGTTGTCACCATAATTATGAAAACAAGACAGTTTCTCGGGTTTTTAAAAAGAAAAACAAAAATAGGAAACAAAGATGTTATAAATGAGAGTTTCAAGATTTTGTACTGTTACTATTTCAACGAACACGAAAATGATGAAAATGGAAACAGTACGAAACGGATGCATGCAATCTCTGCACACTACATTTGAATCAAAGTTATATTCTAGTTCTTTTTAATTGTGTAAAGATGAAATGCACATTTCTTGTCATGTGTGTGATACTTTTGTCCTTTTCTTTTTTTAGGTAAGAGGAAACTCGCAATTCCCAGGGTCGCACCCAGTTTCGCTTAACAGGTTCAACTTGATCTTGTCTGTATCAGTAATGGTGATGGGGGATGAGTGTTTCATTTCATATTAGCCGTGGTTGTGTCGAAGTTCAGTAGTATATGATGATCTTTATTTCAATTGAACTTTCTTTAAGATACATCCTTGTCAAGTGAAGTTCTGGTGGCTTTGACTGTTTTTCAACATTAGCAGTTTAATCTAGCCACTAAACGTCGTTAAAATAGTGTTGCCAGCTTGTGGCATCACTCTTGCTGTAATTCATACTGACATACATGTATATAAAGATAAGAATAATTGGTCTTGTTTTTTCAGTTCATGGTTGTTTGTTACTGAATCTGAGGGGACAGTTATTCCGTTAACTGCATTTGGTTTTGTCAATAAACTTGAATTCCCCAATTTTTGTATTTCTATGTTAAATAGATCTTCGCTTTGATTCTCTGTGATGGTGCATCTGGTCTGATAAGTGATAAGCACCTTGTATTGATGATAGTGATACCATGCTACTGTAACAATGTTAGATGTAAACGGAGCAAATAGTAGGGAAAATGTACTTGTCTCTAAAGTGTTGTATGACGTTCTTGAACTGAGTATGGTCTCCTTAAAGTGGATTGGAATGTGTATATTTCATGTGCTTCAGGTAAATACTGCTGTAGATAGTTGTATCAGTTGTGGAAATCCACTCGAAAATTCCATGCCTTGCATCACAGGTCTTAGCCTAGCAGTTCTCTGATCCTTGACATGTGCGTGCAATTTTCTCTTTTGATATACATGTCCTGGAATGTATACTTGAATGGGGATGCGAACTGGTGGATGTACATCATATTGTCTTCCATCATTTTTTTGCTTGTTGAGGCCAGTTAAAAGGCCGCTCAAGAACTTGGTGTGTTAGATAGCTCTAAAGTCCTATCATCCATTCAATCTGTGGGGCTTGAGGTGCTTTATGTCAAAGGTTTTCGTTTGGCTATTTGAACTATTGTAAAAACAATGTGTGGTATTATGGTCACTAACGCCTCCATTCTGTAAAAAAAAGTTCACCCCGAATTGTGTGACATGTACCATGCACATCAGTGAAGACCTTTGCTAAGTTTGATAATTGGTCTTAGATATGTTGTTAGCCTGTAAAATACCATGTTTTAGTTGGGTTACTGATGCAATTTGAATCATGGCTAGCGATGTGGGATCCTTCCTATGGAGCATTTATTCTTGAATATTCGCTCATGGGTTATATTTATGTGACCAATGTTTTTGGCTTGCAGGGACAATTTGCAGTTGTTAAGGCAACGTTATTATTATGCCACCTGGAAAGCAGATGGAACACGATATATGATGCTAATCACAATGGATGGTTGTTTCTTGATCGATAGAAATTTTAATTTCCGAAGGGTTCAGATGAGATTTCCTTGCAAAAGCACTAATGATGTACGTGATAGTCTGCTTTAGTTCTTGGGAAAAGAAAATTATACTTTGCTTTCATGGAAATTTGTTGCTTTAAAACCTCTTCAATTGTATTCTCAGCAATGATGACCTGCAATCTGACGCAATTTTCTGATTTTTCCTGCAAGGCTTTAGCTGAGAAGACTCACCACTATACATTACTTGATGGGGAGATGGTAATTGATACTTTGCCAGACTCACAGAAACAGGAAAGAAGATACCTGATCTACGATATGATGGCAATTAATCAAGTCTCCATCGTTGAGGTTAGAAAACCAAGAACCTACTCCTAAATGGACCCAATCAAGGATCCAACCTTGGATGCTTTACAAGTTGTATTACTGCAGTTACCTAACTAAGTTTCTTTCTGATGAGGCTCTGGTGGGTAGGTGATGCCAGACGGCTGGCGAGATTGAACCCACAAAATAAAAGAAAAGAAGCCAAAGAAAAGAAAACCCTAATTCTGTACTCAAATCTTTATTCTCAATATCAAAAGTACCTTATGCTAGTATTTATAGGCTAGTCACAATGTTTCCAAATTTGAAATAAACATGTTTCCAAAATAAAAAAAAGCAATAAATTCCTGGATAACATATTCGCTTCCTAAAATTAAAATAAATCAAAGACCAATAGTTATTGATTCTTTCTTCCATGCCTCTTGTTCGCGTGGGTGATCTTGGGTCTTATGCGATCCCCATCAATAGGCCGATCAGAGAGAGGTGGAAGCCCCAGTGCGCTTTAACTTTGACAATCACTGCTGTTAATTGTGTGTCCATTTGCATTCATTATGACATAATGTACTGGCTAAATGTTACTCTTTTTTCTGACATTGAAAGTGAAGGTGGGTCATATGTGAAGTGTGAGATGATATACTGGCTAACTTGTCAGAGAGAAAAACCAGCTCTAATTTAATATTTATCACGGTGGAAGCCATCATTGACTGGCAATTTGTAGACCATGATTGTTGAGTTGGAGAATTTTTCAAAAGCTTTGCGCATGCTCTTTCCGTTGTCGTTCAAATTTTGGAAGATTTGTTAGAAGAAAACTAAATCAATTTCTGGGAATTATTATTATATTTTCAGGATTTTTGGTTTAAGAGGATCTTCCTCTTCGATTCTTCTACTGTTCTGGTTGGTAACTCTGTGATAACTGAAAAAATTTGCAGCGGCCCTTTTATGAAAGGTGGAAAATGCTGGAGAAAGAAGTGATTGATCCACGGAACTATGAACGACAACATGTATACCAGAGTAGAAATCCATATTATAGATATGATTTAGAACCGTTTAGGGTATGTTCTGAAGTCTCAGATAATTAGCTACAACCAATTTGATTTCTCAACTGCGACTCGTTATTGATTTGCTTGAGAAGTTTATCAGGTGAGGAGGAAGGATTTTTGGTTGCTCTCTACTGTTACCAAACTTTTGAAGGAGTTCATTCCAAAGCTTTCACATGAAGCAGATGGTCTCATTTTTCAGGTGCTGAAAATTTATGTTGCATACATGAATAAACTTTTCAAATATATTAGTTTTTATTGGACGGAACCAAGTTGGGGCTTGTGGGGGCCAAGACCCCCGCATTGTTTGGTTTTTTTATTTTTATTTTAAATTTCGATATTAATATTAGTTGTTTTTCGTTTGTTAAGAACCCCTAGATATTGTATTTTGTTTAGGATTTTATTTAAACGTTTAAATGCTTTAAGAATGTGTTCGTTTTGGGTCCCAAACCCAATCTCTCTCTATGCACGGGGTCTCCCATAAATTTTTTCTTCAATTATTAATCTCATTTATCTTTCTATCTCTCCACTCATTATCCAAAAAACCTCCATCAAAACCTAAACCAAACAAACTATTAGATTCCCAAACTTGAAATTTCAACTTTTACTGTTCATAGTTCGGCCCCTGCATCTACGAAATTCTGGTTCTGTCCCTGGGTCTATGCATCTGCTCCACCATGAAGTCTGAGGTTCCGTGTTGGTGGACCTTATTTATTTAACAAAGTTTCTGTTTGTGTACAAAATGTGTTGTCAATGCAATGATTCCTTTGAGGGTCTCAGTAGTGAGTGATTGAACTGAATATGTGACTTGGATATGCTGCTGCCCTCGGCTGGTATTCGGGTCTTAGATTTTCTAAGAAGCTTGTTTAGGTTATGGGGTTGTGTTTTGTCTATGTAGTGCAAACCTATATAGTTCTGGGAACACATCTTTGGTTTACTCATTACGCTTTTTCTCAGCAGCCAAGTACTTTTGTGTTTCAGGGCTGGGATGATCCTTATGTTCCCCGAACACATGAGGGCCTCTTGAAGTGGAAATATGCTAACATGAACTCGGTTGACTTTCTATTCGAGGTAGCCCACTCAACCTCTTAGAACGACATCTTTTAGTAGCCTATTTATCCTAATTTCCTTCCACTGCAATTCACTGTCTATGCCTGCTTCTATCAACAGATGGTTGATGATCGCCAGCTACTTTTTTTGCATGAACGAGGAAAGAAGAAGCTAATGGAAGGGAATAGGGTTGTTTTTAATGGTTGGTATTTGGTGGACTTCTTCTCTATTTGATATGCGTGTGTACACATACATACATACACTATTTGATATGCGTGCATACATACATACATACGAATATATTTATACATATACATCTATTAGGGGCATTTCCGGAGACACAAGTTTTGACACAAATTATAAACTACCATGTGTGGGACCCATTTTGGAGTCCCACGCAAATGATTGGAGCCGTTATAAACAAATTTTTTTAAAACATGTTCTGAAGAGTTCCCGTTAAAAATCAACTCATTCGGATATCGGTAGGGGCTTGTCCCTAAATTTGATAGGATAATAACTAAATGAATCGATCAAGCCCTTGCCGATATCCGAATGAGTAGATTTTTTATGGGAACTCTTAAAACTTGTTTTAAACTAATTAACCGGCTCTGATTATTATTGTGGGGCTCTTTACAGTTTGTGTCAAAACTTGTGTCCCCGGAACCGCCCCCATGTATGTGTGTGTGTTGCCCTTGTTTCGTGTGAACAAAAGATCTGCATTTAGCACTGTTACACTGTTGGAACATTTTGAATTGGAGAAAATTTCTTATAACTTTTTGTTGCTTTTCTAATACAAATGTGTTCTTTACTTGTCTTGGTAGAAGAGTACAACCAAAGAATAGTCCAGTGAAAATAAGTTTGAAATTTAATTGAGGTCAGTTGCTGTAGAAGATTACACTTCTCAGTGATGTTGCTTGAGAATCAATCTTAGGAGCTGGAGGGTCTAATAGGATTGCTCCCTTCCATTAGATTTTGGTCATTAACTCAGAAGTCCGCCTGTGGCATATGGTGCCAATAGCCTCTAGTTTTTCCTAGTTTCTTGAATTTGGTGTTGCTGCTGACATAGCTAATGTTGGAATAACTGCAATTAGATGACTTATTGACAGTTTTTTTTTTTGGTCCGGGTTCCGTCTTTCATTCTTTCTTGCTGGCTGTACACGAGAAATCAAGGGAAGGCCTTGATGGATTTGGACTCTTAACAAATTAGTGTGGATACTGTTGATAAGCCTGGGAGGAGGGTTTTCTGGTTTCTTCTAGTTGGAAGGGCTCGTTTTTCATTTAAACAACTCAAGTTTGCTGATGATATGATTTGTTGATTTGTTCTTGTTTCTTTCGCGATACGCTGGGTGTTTCAGAGGAATGTTGTAGGCGTGCTGTGCAAGGTAGTGGTTTAGGCCCTTTAGGGTCGGGAAGAAAGGCCATAAGGCTTGGTTGTTGCTTCTCTTTGTTTGGTGTGGATGCTTCAACTGGAACACAATAGGAGCTCTTTTTAGGGTATTTTATGCTTTGTTTGGATTGCTTTTTGAAAAAAAATTCTCAACTCAAAAAACACTCGTTACCCCTACTTCAATCATTACTCATCCCTATCTCCAATCATTATTCTCATTTCTATCTCTACTCATAACCCTACAAAATTTCTCAAAAACTCATCCAAACACACAGGGGCGGACGCATGTGAGGGCAAGAGGAGTCATGTGACCCCACTGCCCTCCAAACTACCTCACGATGGCTATACATATTTGGGACATTTTAGTAAATTTGCCCCAAGTACTACAACAATAATTCAATTCTTGCCCTCACCAAATCCTCACATCACCCAATTATTCGTTGCCCCAAGGGCAACACGTTGACTTAGCCAGGTAGTGCCTCCCACCAATAAAAATTCGCCCCACTGACACACGATTCTTCTCTCTCCGGACACAGCTTTCTCTCAAAAATCAAGTGTTCCAAATTACAATCCGTTTGGATGGGTGAGAAGATTTTATTTTATTTATCATTTAATTCTAAAGGGTCATAATTAAATTTTGACTATAGGGCTCTCATTATTAGCCCTAAAAAAATCGTAGAATCAAATATTTTTTAGGACTAACCAACGAGAGCCTTAAAGTCAATTTAATTATGACCCTTTAGAATTAAATAATCAGAAAAATAAAATCTTCTCACCCATTCAAACGGATTGAAATTTGGAACACTTAATTTTTCAACCTGTAGTTTATATATTAAAAAATATGGTTAAAAAATTAAGTGTTCCAAATTTCAATTCGTTTTAACCGATAGAAATATTTTAGTTTTCTAATTATTTTATCCTAAATGATCATAATTAAATTTTGACTATAGGGCTCTCGTTGATTAATCCTAAGAAAATCGTAGAATCAAATATCCCTTAGGACTAACCAACGAGAGTCATACAGTCAAAATTTAATTATGACCCTTTAGAATTAAATGATCAGAAAAATAAAATCTTTCCATCCATTGAAACGGATTGAAATTCTAATGGGTTACTCCTAGTTGTTAGCGGTAACAACAGGGGTCGAGCAAGTGGGACGGAGGGAGTGTAAAATTGGACCCCAGTGCCATGAATTTCTGGATCCGCCACTGCAAACACAGTTTTAGAGTCTTAGACTCTGTTGCACTAATAGAATAACTCTTTCCTTGTACTTATACACATGGGACATTTGTGTAGTTTCCCTAGCTTGGATCAAATTGCTAATTTTGTCGAGTCTTGCCACTTTGCCTCCTTGTGGGCTTAAGTGTTTTTCATATTCCCCTCTTTTGGCCTTGCCTTTTAGTTGTTCGGTCATCAACATCCCCTTGATTACTTTTTTAAAGCTAGGTTTCTTTGGAAATGTGTGGCCTGTGCAGTGTTGTGGGTTGTTTTTTGGGAGAAGAATCCAAGAGTGTGTTATAATAGTTAATCCACAAGTGTATAAATCCATCTTATTTTCATTACATGACCTTTTACAAACTCGCATGCAATAGTTTTCAATCATCATCTCATGAAATTTTAGTCTTGTAAGTAAACTATTATATCTATGGTTGAAGTACTACTTCAGAAATTTGTCATTTTGTTATCTTGTTGTTTTTTGTTTTTTTTTTGTTTTTTCTGCCTCTTCTTTTTGAGAGCTTGTCCTCTTTCTGTCATGAGTAATTTTTGTCAATTAATGGTATTTCCTTGTTCAGCATCAAAACAATATTGGAAATATGACTGGATTATCGTCCTTGTTGGCTCATCATGCGTACTTGTGGTGGGAGTTTCTTTTAAGATGATTGTAATTTTACTTGTAGTTCGTGGTTGAAACACGTTTGGAAAGCATTCCTAAAAGCATATTAGGAATTTTGTTCTGCACACCTGCTAATTTTAGGGGAAAGGAGCTCTTCCTTTTAGATGTCTGCCTGAATCTGATTTACAGTTCGGTTGCTTTGTTTATTTGATGACTTTTTTTTAGCAAAACCACTTCAGGACTTCAAAGCCTGCATTTACAATTAGGTTTGCAATATAATTTTTGGGATATTGTTTCTATATGGATTATTTGGAGCTTGATCGCTACATTTCCACAAGCATTCTTTTTTTTTTTTGTTTGCCTTTAGGGTCTATTTTGTCAAATGTTTCCCTTGATTTATGTAGTTCCTGACTTGCAGATGATTCGGATCCGGCCTCATACTCAGGGAAGATCATCGAGTGTTCTTGGGAAAACGAGGAAAATATATGGATCTGCATGCGAATCAGGGTAGATAAAGCAACTCCAAACGATTTCAATACCTACAAGAAGGTTTTTCCTAACTTGCATCAGTTTTTTTTTTTTTTTTGTGGAAAAATTAAAACTTCAGCTTTATATATGAACATTAAACCAGAAAACATCCAAGTTTAAAAAAAAACTAGAGTTCCAACACAGAGGTTACAAAGTACAAACCAAAACTAAAATGCCTAAAAGCATAGAGAACATACTCAAGGTTGTTCCTCATTCACCATTGCCATTGTGTTCTGGTCTGTTTCCCGAATGATTGTAGCAGTATTTGAACTGAATCAAGTGCTCTGGTTTGAAATAGGTGTTGCGAAGCATACGGGACAATATCACAGAGGAAGTATTGTTGACTGAGATTCATGAGATTATTCGGCTTCCCATGTATGCTGATAGGATACGTAGTGATAGCAAAGCAAATTCAGCACGACGTAGGTGAGGAGTGAAGAAGGAAGTCAAGAACAACCCCCAACGAGGTTTACCCTTTACTGCTTACGGCTGAAAGTAATCGCTCGATGTTTTTCCCATTTTTTTTTAATCTTGTCTAAAGTAGAGTATTTCAAAGGTTATATTAGCGTGAAGGGTCACCGAGAGTAGCATGTAATTAGCTACCTTTGACAATAGCCTCTTTATCATTAACAGTCTTTGACATCGGGCCTGGGACTTGACTTTCTGATAGAACTAGGATCATAATGTACATTACTGTTGTCAAATTTCCCTTCTTTTACTTGGTTGTACATCCTGATTTGTATCATTTGTTTTGCTTTCACATGAAGGTGTGAAAATTCCACCAAAACTGGACATCGGCCATGTCTCTGTAGAATTCGGTTTGGTTTGTTCCTTTCATTTAAAGACTAATTCTTGTAACCAAGAAAGTAGAAGGTTTTATACCTATTGGATCAATTTTATTTTTCATTCAGTCAGGTGTTAACATCTGCTATCAAACGATGAGTACGGCATACGGGTAACCTTTGTGAAGAGCGATTGGAAAGAAATAGAAGGCAGTCGGAAGTATTTATTATTAGCTGGAAAGCCGAATTGAATTCTGGACAAAAACTTGCATGCCAAGGAAAGCGAAGAAAATCCCTTTTTTTTTTTTCCCCCAATAGGGAGTTTTGTCAATGTAAACCAAATGTGTCCCTGTACAAACCCATGTTTTTTTTTTTTTTTCAAGTAAACCGCGCTTACCTTTCAAATGTTGGAATGATCTTTTGACTAATCCCACTAAAACTCATAAACCATCAACCTCCAAGAACTAATACACACAATCACCGCCACCAGCAGTTCCTCCACCTAACACAGCTTCCTGCAACCACTTCTGCTTCTAGTACGCAATTCTCTTGCTCATCCGTAATGAAAGTGAAAAGTACGATACGATTTTATCACATGCTAGTCTAATTGATGTAAAATTCATTGCTGAAAAGAGAAGTAAGATCTAGTTGATAAAACAACCTAGAGGGGGTGAATAGGTTTAAATCCTGTGATAAACAAATTTTCTTTATAGTGGTTTGACTAAATGAAGAAAATATGGTAATGTGTACATAAATTGATTTGGGTTTCGAGGCCTGCCCTCTCTGATGTCATTTGACTTTGATTTGAGGGCATGGTTCTGCAGCAGAACGTCCCTGTAGCTCCTTGGTTCTTGGAGGTTTAGGGGGGCCACTGTTTCAGTGGTATTTTGAGAGCAGCCACTTTGTGCATATATTGCCAAAGGTTAGGTTTGTCTCCAATTATCTCCTGCCCATACTCTCAATAACTGGGTACTAGATGAGTTATGTTATGTTATTGTTGTTGTAGTGGTTTGACTAAATGCTTAGTACTTACCGGTATCCACTATGTTCTTAGTACTTATGATTTTACAAGAGCCAACACCTCTTTACAACATCTACTCTGGTACACGCAGACTAGATTACTATGTCTCAAACCCAGAATATACCCAAATTATAGAAGAACAACATTCTAACTGACAACACAGTGGATTGGATTCTCTATCATAAGGTGGGTTTAAGTGGTGCAATTCAATCTCTCTAAGAAAGGGTGAATCCTAGGTGTAAGCTCAGACTCTTTCCGTGAAAAAAAAAAGTGTAAGCTCACACATAGAGAGTATATAAAATCTACAGTGAAAACTCTCTCTATAAAGTCTGAGGAAGAAACTCTACGGTGAAGTGAATATAGGTCCATCTCTATTAACGTTATTTTTGGGCTATTAATTGATTCTTTGACATTGCTTATGATCTGATATACTATGTTGTGTACATATCTATTTGGCATATTGACTTTTGTGTACATGATTATAACGTTAAGCTGTAAAAGAGAAACAAAGTATTCGTTATTATGAACGTTGAGCTGCTTTTTGGATATATATGACAGAGAAGATACATTGGGATTTGCCTTGGGCTATAAAAAGAGAAGTCTTCATCAAAGATCTTACCTAAGAGATAAATACACCAAGTATTTCAAGCATTCAAAAGCACACGTTAAAATAGAAAGTATGACATTATAGTGTCTCCTTCAGACTTTCGAGAGAGTTGTCAATGTACATTTTATATTCTCTATGTGTGAGCTTACCCTCGTATATTCACCATTTTTTAGAGGGATTGAATCGCACCACTTAAAACCATCTTGTAAGAGAGAACCCAATCCACTGTTTTGTCAGTTAGAATTTTGTTCTTCAGTAAATTGGTTATAATCTCGATTTGAGATTTTCTTAATTGGTCTGCGTGTACCAGTGTGGGGAGATTGCAAAGTGGTCTGTGAGTACCATATATTCGACGAGGTCCTCATTCCAGGCCCTCAAATGTCACAGGTAAGAGAGATTTTAGAAAGTAAGCCACAATTTGTCTCCTGAAATATTTTCCACCAGGAGTGTCCAAAAATGGAGGAAACATGTTTTAGTTCAAGCTTGTATAATCTGTTGTTCTAATGGCTCCGAGCGAAGACTTTGGGTTGCACTTTCAGTCTCACACATTATCTTACGCATTGTGTACATTAGGCCTGGTTTATTTATGACTAGAGAGAGTTTCATTGTAAAGAAGAATTTTACTAATCTTAGAAATAGAGTCACAAAGATTAAAAGGAAACGGGGAATCGGCATTACAACCAATAACCTATATCCCAACAATCTAATGATTGTTCCTGTTTTACTTGCTCGTTACACTTGGGTGATAGGAGGTTTTGGGTAGAAATGGATACAGGACTCCTGTAGGAGAGTCAATATGACTCTGGTGGAGTTTGGTTTTTAAGTTGTACATACAGTCCTATTGCTTAAGCAGAGCATATGCTAAGATGTCCAGCTCCCGAAATGTAGGTGTTTCAATTAGATTGTTGAGGGACACTTGGAATTGTGGGCTAGATTTGTTGCGATCGTCCTCCATTGACCACACAATTTGGCCTATGTCCACCAACATTGCCACTGAAATAGAATACACTTGTAACATTCATTGCAGCTACATCAGAATACCATAGTTTTGGCCATAGTTTTAGAAACAAAAAAAATGAATTTGTGCTTCAATAACCTCTTGCTATTTTTCTACTATCATCACTATGAAAATAAAAAACACTTCCCGATACCAATTCAACAAATGAGCATGTCGAAATTAAAACTCAGAGGAGAGAACGAAAGAGCAAAACACCAAAAAAAAGAGCTATACAAACTCAACCCACCCAAAACGCAACAAAAGAGAAGGCTAAACTAAGTATGCTAGAACACCCAGCGAGAAAAAACTCAAGCATACTTAACTACTAACAGCACTTAACAGCTTACCTATGCTCATTTAACTACTTTAACTAATTACCAAGACTTTTACTCTTAATGCCCTTTCTTTGCACACCCCTGCAAAAATTCACAATCCACCCCACAATGCAACCTGCGGCGTGGCTCCTATTTGGCGTCTGCGCCTACCTCGTCGAGCCGTTGGTTTGTGCCGATGTTGTGAATTCCGAGCTGGTCGCAGACGAGAAAGATATCAAACTTTGTAAAACGGACGAAAACTTTGCCATTTTGGTCTTTTTAACTTGGGTAAGTTTCTATTAATATTTTTTTTCAAAATCTTCGGATATTCAATCAGATCTCCGTTTTCCATTGGGACGGGGATGGAGGGCCCAAAAAAATATCTGTCGAGGATTGGGGCGGATTCAGGGATCGGTGGAGGGTTCGGAGTTTAGAGTCGGATATTGCAATATCTGCCTCCGATCTGCCCCATTGCCACACTGCAAGGCTACTCTCTGCCACAAGTACTCTCAAGCTCACACTTACTCTCCAATTCTCTATGGATGCAAATGAAACCCTCCACCTATTTATAGGCTCCAAGGACCTCGTAGGAAATATCTAGAGCTCCTCCATTCTACCAAGTCTTAGAACATTCCACACAAATATAGTACAAGTAGAATGTCCTACATAACTATAGCAAGTTTCACTCTATTCTAGAACTCTCTGGAATACTCTGGCTCTAGTGTGCGTACACGCCCTGAAAATCGATCGCGATAATGCGGGTGCGCCCCTTTATTAAGCGCGTCGAAACGCTCAATCCAAAGTTGCTTGGGTTTGAAGGATGACACCGAAGAAATCGAACTTGAAACGTTTGCTACGTTGTTTGATTTTGAAAAGGCGTAGACTGGTCCATCGTCACCTTGATATTTGAGGTTTGGGAGCCAGGTAACGAGAGGGGAAGGATTTTAAGGTATCCCTCTCGCCCAATCCGGAGATCAGTCTCTACTCGGGCATTTGTAAACCATTTGCGCTTCTCTCTCATTAATCATTTTTAGCCAATTAGGATGGAGGACCAATTTAAGGGATTAAAACTGTAACATGTTGGCATGATGTGATAGATGACATGGTTGCTTAGTGAAAACAGTTAGGATAGGATGAAAACAGACTCCTGTGGGAGATTAAATAGATTGGAAGGCTGCTGCCTTAGAGTGACGTGCGCAGAAGAAACCAGCATGCACTGATCAAGTCACTGCATGATGACCAGACTTGTGCACGCCACACGAAGACTTGCGTGCGCAAGTAAGTTTAAACCCACAACTCTTATTTTCCAACCCTTTGAGCTTTGGAAATGGCTAGTGCACACCTAGGATAAACCAAACTGTTTATAGGCAGTTAGTATACAGTTATAGGAAGTTTAAATGGGCTATGAAGCCACAAAATAATTAAAACGCTCCATAAACAATGCGGGGACAAAAACAGAGGTCAGGGCCTAGTTACCAATGCAAAGGCCAACCACTGGTCAGGGAAGGACCTGCGTGCGCAGGTAAACCACTGCTGCGCGCAGGTTTGAGCCCGCCAGCCAGTGCTTGGTTTTACATTTTTTTGGGTTATGGGACATGTCCAAAATGACCCCAGGGGTACTCCATAGCAATAGATTTGAATATTGAACTAAATAGCAATATTATCTAAGAAAAGCAGTAAACTGGTTATTAGCATGTTTGCAATGGCCTATATGGAAAGGAGAGCATAAAATAAGCAAGACACTAGTTCCCACGCGGACCTGCACGTGCTGGTGTTTACCACTATGGTTTCTGAAACCTTGCCAACTTTACGGCTATGACTGATATTGATTACTAGCCTTGACCCTGCCAGCCCCCCTCAGGGATCAGAACAGAAAAAATAGTAGGTATGCTATACCTAGATTGAGTTTGAAATGTTGTTGAATTTTGATGTGTTTGAGGCTTGATTGAGTGTTGCTTGTTGCCAGAGTGTAAGGGTGTTGTAAGCTTGTTGATCAATATCTTTGCCAGAGAAAGATCAACAAGGAAAGGCTTGAGGAAAATATGGTAGGTTTTGGAACTTAGTATTTTTGTAACTTGGTGAACAATTTTTATGAACCCCTTGGAAGAGCAATAGAGGGGGATATTTATAGGAGGAGAGGGAGTGAGAGAGGGGTGTAACTAGCCATGTCATGGCTGGTTGGCTTGGGGGGAAAGGCTTAAAGAGAGGGAAAGGTGATGGGAGGTGTGTGAGAGGGGCAAGGGGACAACCTCTAGCTTGAGATCGCTTCTCTGACGAATAAACAGGGTCAAAGGTGTCCCAAAAGTTTTGTGATCATGGCTGAATAAAGGTGATGGGATAGGGGTTTGACCAACACGTGCGGGTTGATGACCTGCCCGCGTGGGTCCAAACAACATCGCGTTGGTCAGCGGTCAAAGCTGACCGATGTCCAACACGTGGCACTTGAACCAACGTGCGCTGGTTTTGGACCAACGTGTACATGTAGGTTTCAGGCTTAGGCTGGGTAGGTTTAAGAGGGGATCAAACGCTCAAAACTCAATCATACTAACATTTCCGGAGTGTTCTTGATCTGTTTCATTATCGGGGAATCAAAGACCAAAAGTAAACTAATCTGGAAAGTCCAGATTGGGGTATCTACATCTAGCTGCATCCAGCTTTTTCTTGGATGTTCCGGACTCTTCTGAATTTCTCTAGCTCCATCTTGCACGTTTTGAACTCTTCTGAAATGCTCCCGACTCTTCTAGGCTATTCCAGACCCTGTCAGAGCCTTCTAGAATCTTCTCGGAGCCTCCACCAATTTCCAAGAGCTTCTAGTACCACGAAAGTTGGCCGTCCGTGACACTAGGTCTATCATTCTCTAACCCTTCCTCTCTTCCTTCTTTCAAATTACTTTTCACGGACTACTCAATCTTAGATTAAGATTTATTGATTGGTTAATTTTTGTGGGGCCCAAAGAAGGATTGAAGCAATCACCGAGACCTTGGTTTGATAGATTTCTTAAAGCAATGTTGAGATTTGGTTACCGCCAGAGTCAGGCAGATCATACTATGTTCATCAAGGGAGGTAATGGCAAGATTGCTATCCTCATTGTCTATGTGGATGACATAATTATGATTGGCAATGATGCAGAAGAAATACTCCATCTTAAGGCTCGTCTTGCTCAAGAGTTTGAGATTAAGGACTTGGGGTCATTGAGATACTTTCTTGGGATGGAGGTGGCAAGATTTGATAAAGGTATCTTTGTCTCTCAAAGAAAGTATATTCTTGATCTCTTGGAAGAAACGGGGATGTTGGGGTGCAAACCTGCAGACTCACCTATTGAGGCTAATAATCATCTCAGTGGAGCTATTGGGGAGCATACAGATAAGGAAAGATATCAGAGGCTTGTGCGCCGCCTGATATACTTATCTTACACTAGACCAGATATTACATATGCTGTTGGAGTTGTCAGCCAATTTATGCATGAGCCACGTACAGTGCATCTGGATGCAGTCTATCATATTTTGAGATATCTCAAATCAGCTCCAGGTAAAGGAGTTTTGTTTTTCAATCATTGTCACTTAAGGTTGGAAGCATTTACTAATGTAGACTGGGCTGGTTCAGTGGATGATAGGTGCTCCACTTCTGGCTATTGCACCTTTTTTGGTGGGAATTCAGTTACTTGGCGCAGTAAAAAGCAGTTAGTGGTAGCTAGATCTAGTGCAGAAGCAGAATATATGGCTATGGCTCACGGCGTGTGAGCTTTTGTGGCTCCAAACCTTTTTAAAGGATTTGGGACTCTTTGACGATGGTCCTATGAAACTTTATTGTGACAACAAAGCGGCTATAAATATTGCTCATAATCCCGTGCAGCATGATAGAACAAAGCATATCGAGATCGATAGGCATTTCATCAAGGAAAAGTTGAGCAAGGGTTTGATATGTATGCCGTTTGTAAGGTCTGTGGACCAATTAGCAGATATATTTACGAAAGGGCTTAATAGTAAGATTTTTCATCCCATTGTGTTTAAGTTGGGCTTGATAGATATCTTTGCACCAACTTAAGGGGGAGTGTTAAATTGTTAGGGATTTTTTTGTTATATATCTTTTACATAGGGTATATTTGTACTTGTACATTTGTCCCTATATATACAAAGTGTGAGAGAGGGAAACCCAATTATTGGGTTGGCTCTCATTTTCCCCCCAAAATTCACAAAAAGCATCACCAGGAGTCATTTCCAAAAGACAAGACATGGAGGGCTAGAGCACCATTGGAGCTTGTTCATACCGATGTATGTGGGCCTATGGACACACCATCTCATGAAGGTAACAAGTACTTTATCATTTTTATTGATGATTTTTCTAGAATGACATGAGTTTATTTCATGAGGCAAAAATCCAATGTTTGCTCAATTTTTAAAAAGTTTCAAAGTCTTGTAGAGAGGCGAAATGGCTATCTAATGAAAGTTTTGAGAAGTGATAGGGGTGGTGAGTACACTTCAAATGAATTCCATAAATTTTGTGAAGACATTGGCATGGAAAGGCAACTAATGGTTGGGTACACTCCACAACAAAATGGAGTGGCGGAGAGGAAGAATGGAACCGTAGAAGAGATGTCAAAATCAATGTTACAAGAGAAGGGATTGCCCAAGACTTTTTGGGGTGAAGCCATCTATATGGCGGTCTACTTGATGATTCGATACCCAACAAAGACCATTGAAAATATTACTCTATTTCAAACTTGGAGTGGGAGAAAGCCATCCGTGAATCACTTGAAGGTTTTTGGGTCCATTTGTTATGCTCATGTTCCAAAAGCAAAAGGAGCAAGCTTGATGAAACTAGTCAAAAGTGTATCTTTGTAGGTTATAGCTCTCAATCAAAGGGCTATAGACTCTTCAATTTGACCACAAACAATGTGATTATTTCTAGAGATGTTCTCTTTGATGAGAAGATATATTAGGATTGGAAGGGGAATGTGATGCAAAACCAAGTCCCTTTCAATTATGAAGAACCGGAGAGTCAAGAAGATGAAGAATGTGATGATTTTGAAGCTCCAAATCAAACTCCTCTAACTTCTCCATCGAGCTCAAGTTCTTTATCTCCAAGTTCAACTCCAAGAAGAATGAAAAGCCTTAGCCCTTGTTCGGTTGTAGATTTGGAAAAAAAAAATTTCCAAACCCAAATCCACCAATTACCTATATTTTCAATCATTACTTTCATTTCTCTCTCCACTCATTACCCCTATATCCAATTATTAATTTCATTTCTTTCCACTCAATACCACTATTTCTAATTATTACTCTATTTTCTCTCCTCACTCATTACCCAAAAACCAAACTCAAAATTTTTCCAAACCCACTACTAAACAAAGCCTTAGTGATGTGTATGCGAGTTGTAATTTTTGTATTGTTGAACCGGAGACCTTTGAGGAAGCAATTAAGGAGGAGGCTTGGAAGAAAGCTATGGAAGAGGAAATTCGTGTAATTGAAAAGAACAAAACTTGGGAGTTAGTGGAGAGGCCAAAAGACAGAGAAGTTATTGGTGTGAAGTGGATTTTCAAAACAAAGCTCAACCCCAATGATTCCAGTCAAAAGCACAAAGCAAGACTTGTTGCAAAAGGGTATTCTTAACAACCTGGAATTGATTTTCAAGAGACATTTTCACTGGTGGCTTGACATGACACAATTAGATCTCTTGTTATCTTAGCGGCATCTAGGGGATGGTTCTTGTAACGCCCCCAAATTTTGGGTACGTTAATTAAAACATTTTATTATAAAAACGAAGTGAGTCCAGCTCGTTATTACATCATAAACCTTACAAAAGTACTTTTATTCAAATAACAGAGGGATCTAAGGTTCCTAACTACAGTTCTTCTTGCTTCTCCATTCTAGCTAGCTCCTCGGCTCCGAACGCCTCCAAGGTGAATAGTTCGCCTTGTTCGTCTATCAAATCTGACATATTATACCGGCGTTGCCACCCATATAATATGCCAGGGTCACCACAAGGCAACACCATGAGTTACGAAAGCTCAGTAGTAAAATCCTACTCTTAACCCTTGACTTATGAACCAATAAAACATCGATTTCCACATGATACGTATATAAGCAGTATTAACAGTCAATAACAATAACATCTCCACATTTCTTTCATAACTATCGCTGGTGTCCAAGATTTTAGTGTTTCTCCTACGCGACTTGTCGTAGACCGTGTCACCATTTTCATTTACAAATTATCCTTTCAAAAATCATTAGCTTTGGCTCTGTACCGTGGATAACCAAGCTACATACACACCCAACCTCGGTTCCGCCGTTCCGGGTTCCCGAGTATCCTCACAATGGTTCCGCCGCACTGGGTTTCCATTGGCACACATTTGCATTGGCTCCTCTCCGCGGATAACCAAGCTATACCTCACCATGGTTCCGCCGGTCCGGTTTTCCATGGGAACACACACAACCTCACAATGGTTCCGCTATTCCGGATTCCCATTGGAACACACACACACTTCTCGTAATGCCACCAACACTGGTCATTACGTAGTTTCAAAATATTTTTTTTACCGGGAAACACATCTTTCACGTTTAACCCACACCCTAGGTGCCATGTTCTATTTTCTCGGTTTTCGTGTCTCGTTCTCATGCAAGACTCCGCGTGTAAGACTTTTCATACAAACATGCATTCAATCAAGTCTTGAATAGTACAACAAGATCATCCAACTCTAAGCTACATAGCATGCTTGAATTTCATAAACAACATAATAATGCATTTCCAACTTTTTATCTACGATCAAAGTAACTTATTAAACTTTAGGAAAAGTAAGTAGAGATTCAAAGTAACAAGATTAAACTACTTATAGAAAATAAAGTAAGGATTTAACTACTTAAAAATAGTAGGATTGAACTACCGTTCTTCTAGGCGGCGTCGGCTACGGAAGATTTGATCGTCGGTTTTGAAATCGGCGGCGTAACGGCCCTCGGATTGCTTCGAAAGGAAAAGAATTGCATTTCTTTTCCTAGAAACAACTTCCTAACCTTAACTAAGCTACTTTAAGGATCGATGGATGGTATTGGAAGTGGTTTGGTAGTATCGCTCAAGAACATTCAAGAACAAAGAAAGTTCTTGAACTTTGAACTAAGAACACTTGAATTTTTTAGAGAGAAGGAAGAGCTATTGCTTTGAGGTGTGAGTTCAAGCTTAAGAATGGCTCTCTATTTATAGGCAAGTCCTCCCCTCTCACTCCCTTTGGCCGGCCCCCCTCTCTCTCTCCTTTCCCCATTTTTTTAATCAAATCAAATCCAACTTTGCTTGAAAGATCAAGGTAGAATCCTAGGGTTGCATGACTAGGGTTAGTACCAAAGATTTGATCTTGGAACTAATTTGTGGTGGAGATGAGATTGGTACAAGATCCAAGGGTTTAACAATTGAAAGATGTACAAAGGAGTACAATGGAGTTAAGATTTCGCTTGGAAGAGTAAAATCTCAAAGATTGGAAGTACCTTGGTAGTTCAATGCCATGGTACAAGCAAATCTCCTTCCTCCTCTCCTCTCCCATCCGGCCCCCCTCTCTCCCTCTCTCCCTCACGGTTTCTCTCTCTCTCTCTCTCTCTCTCTCTCTCTCTCTCTCTCTTTCTTGCTCTCTCAAGGTACAATACATATATATACATGTATATAAGTTCAAGTAAACAATTAACTTAGTAATACTTTTTGTACCAAGGATCAAAGGTAGACTTTAAGGCCTAGGATTTGCCCAACAACTAATAAATAAGCATATGGTACTTTAGGTAATATTCTAACCATCTAAGTACTAATATATATATATACACATATGTACCCATGTAGTTAGTTAGTTCAAAATCCCATTAAAAAATAATAATAAAGGGTACTTTGGGAATCTTGGTACCATGTACTTTTTAATTAAAGTATTAAGTACTTTGCCATATGGGCTTAAGAAAAAGTTTAGTTTAATAAACCCCATGGTACCTTGAAAGATTCACCCTTTTATCCATTGGGTAAAAATTCCCCTAACTTCTATTATCCAATGGATAATAGCTATTAGGTCATTTTTAATATTAAAATAATAAAAAAGTACTTTAAAGTAAGTATATTTTTAATATAAACAAATGGGGTTCTATTATCCAATGGATAATAGTTTCCCTAACATTTATTGTCCAATGGACAAAGAATAAAACTAATTTGATTAAAAGAAAAATAATATTAAAATTCTTAGTCTAGGGTTCAAAAGGTTCAAAAGGTCTAAGAGGGGCAAAACGGTCCATTTGCGGTAACTAGATGGCTTCCTAGTTTAGTTCCTTCAACCGGATGGTTAGAAGCTAACTAGGTTTGCTAAGTGGGCTGAAGTGCCAAGAAACAAATCTCGAAGGGCTAAAATGTAATTTCAACAAATTATAGGAATTTAAAAGTAATTCGAAGCAAATTCAAGTAATCAATAAAAATTCAAATATTTAACGAAATTTTCACTGACCGAAAATCAGGGTTGTTACAGTTCTTGTATCAACTTGATGTGAAATCGGTTTTCTTGAATGGTGTCTTGGAGGAAGAAGTGTTTGTTGATCAACCTCAAGGCTTCATTGTCAAAGGTAAAAAATAAAAAGTGTATAAGTTGAAAAAAGGCTTTATATGGGCTAAAGCAAGCACCTCGGGTATGATATAGTGAGATTGACTCTTACTTCAATGAAAGAGGATTCCAAAGAAGCAAAAGCGAGCTAACCTTGTACATCAAGAGGCAAGGTAACACCGGCCGGTATTCTCATTGTTTCTATTCATGTTGATTTGGTTTTTATCAGTAGCAATGTAAAAATGATTGAAGATTTTAAAAGAGACATGATGAAAAAGTATGAAATGAGTGATTTGGGTCTCTTGCATTATTTCTTGGGCATTGAGATTTATCAAAGCAAAGAGGATATTTTCATTTGTCAAAGAAAGTATGCAAGAACTCTTCTTGAGAAGTTCAAGATGAGAGAATATAAGCCGGTTGCAACTGCCTTGAATATGAATGAGAAATTGTCAAAAGAAGATGGAAGCAAAAAGGTGGATGAATCTCTTTATAGAAGCTTGGTTGTAAGCTTGTTGTACTTGACTATCATAAGGCCGGATATCATGTATGCTACAAGCATGTTATCCCAATTCATGCACAATGCAAGCCAAACTCAATTTGGAGTGGCTAAGAGGGTCTTGAGATACTTACAAGGTACACTTGATTATGGCATTTTGTATGAGACAAATGTTGATGCAATATTGCTAGGATTTTGTGATAGTGATTGGGCTGGATGTGTCAATGATATGAAGAGCACTTCTGGATATGCTTTTTCTCTTGGCTTGGGTGTCTTCTCATGGGCATCTAAGAAGTAACAAACCGTGGTCCAATCTACCGCCGAGGCCGAGTACATGTCAGCATCATTGGCAACCTCTCAAGCAATATGGCTAAGGAGGATTTGGAGGATGTTGGTGAAAAGCAAAGAGAGACTACTCCAATTTTGTGTGACAATAAATCCGCAATTGCAATGACAAAGAATCCCAACTACCATAGCCGCACGAAAACATGGCAATCAAGCATCATTTCATCCGAGAGGCCGTGGAAGATGAAGAGATTCAACTACTATTGTGCAACCGAAGACCAAGTGGCGGACATCTTCACCAAAGCTCTTTCAAAGGAAAAGTTCCAATATTTTAGAGAAATGTTGGGTGTTACAACGAAGCATTAAGGGGGAGTGTTAAAATTAATGCATTGTTGTCTTTTATTTTATTTGGACCAAGTTTATGTTTGTAATTGGGATAGTTGTGTTATTTTGTATTGGGCCAAATGATTGTGTTAAGCGCAAGCCTATTTTGTATGTAAGGATGCTAGTAGTAGTATTTAAAGGGAAAAGTAACGAATGTAAGGCAAGAGAGAGCAGCCCCATTTCTACGGTTTTTCCCCCCTGCTTTCTAGAGAGACACATCTCTCCTTTTCTGTTTAGCTCTTCACTGCCGCTGCATTTGGGCAGCCATGTTTGCCCCATTTTCTTGATACTCTTCGACTAAAATCAACAATAATTTTTAGGGAAAAGCCAACAATAAATAAGTTTTTATCTGGGAGGAAATGACAACCAAAGCATAAGTAATTAATTATAAATGGAGGCCATGAGGCCATCAAGGGTTGATACTTCTCTGTGATGTGCGTAAGAGGGGTAAATGGTCGCTCTCCATTGATAGACATACGACACAAAGAAAGGGATAGGCGTGGTATGACAAAAAAAAAAAAACACACATGTGGCTCCACACATATTAGAGGTGAAACAAGTTCACACAAATAAACACGCAAATACAACACGTACATGTGGAATATCTGGGAAGGCAGCAGTGCAGCACCCACGACTGTTTTTGTTTTTTATTTTATCCTTTCCGATAAGCGGATGTCCGGGATGCTTGCACATACATCGACGAGCTTTGGAGCCCCTAAAGTTCACGATCGGGCAAATCCTTCAATGACCCCAATTCCCAAATAGAATGTTTGGCTTGAAGTTGATGGCTGTTTAGAGAAAGTTCTCCCGGAGCAATTAATTAATAATTTTCCATTTCTGTGAGAACAGAAGCCTAGATATTTACACGGAACAAATTGATTTTCCATTTTTTGACTTTTCAATTGAGGACTTTAATGTAGTGATTAATATTGTATATGCATAACGTTGAAGAAAAAGGCAGGCTACCAGTGTGTGAGAGTATGATCTATTTTTCAAGGGCTTTTTAAGAAGGTATTTTATATATTTCTTTCTCTTGATTTTCACAAGATCTTGGTCAAATTCTTCCACTACACTTTGTTTTCTCAATGAGAGGAATGAAAAAAAATATAAATATATAAATTAAAGTTGAAAAAAGCTCATAAACGACGAAAAAGACCAAAACAAATTGGAAATTTTGAATTTCTGCAATAAAGTTCGACCTTTTTTTTTATTAACAAAAAAAAGTTTGATTTGTTATTTAATGTTAAAATTTGAAATTTTATTAAAAATAAAAGTTTGATTGCGGGATAAAGTTTCAAGGTTTTAATTTGTCTTTTAAGTGGAAAAACGGAGGGTGAGGAGAGAAATATATGGTTGTTTGATGTGGATTTCTAGAGTTTGAGAGAGAGACTCTCTCTCTACTTCACATCAATCCCCCCGATTTTGGTGCTCCGACGTCGACGGAGCTGATCGTTGCTAGAGCAGTCCACCTGTGTGCTCCTTCGTCCGATCTTCCACTCTGTTGCTCTTCTTTCTGATCGTCCTGCAATTTCATTGACATTATGAAGCCGGCCCCGTTCTTGTCATTCTAGGCGTCGCATAGGTTCGCGCCCTAGTGAGGGCGAAGTTTCTAGGAATGGATGTAGCAGTTAGTGGTTCTGTACGGTGGGTTGTGGCTGCTGTGGTGATCATGGTTCCATTTTGTTGTCTTTGCTGTGTCTTGGCCACCATTGTGGTAGCGGTACGTGGTGGCGGCATTGAGGGTCTTGATCGGTGTTTCTGGGCGGCTGAACTTAGAGTTGTGGATCTGTTGTTTGCTCGTAGGTTTTGATTTATGTTTGTTTGCAGTTTTTTTTATTTTTTTATTTTCTTCCCTTGTGTGGGACTTTTTCCCTAGGTCAAAAATACACTTTTATGGTCGTTGTTATTGATTTCTCAATCTCACCTCATATTCAGGACTTGAGATTAATATCCCCATTCACTGTATGCCACATGTGGTGTGATTGTTATTCTACCGGTTACCCCACCACCAATCCAATCAATTTTGAATATCTGGGAATTAAGCAGCACCCACGACTTTTTTGGTTTTTTTATTTTTGCCTTTCCGATAAACGGATGTCCAAATGGGCCCCACTTCACTTTATCTAGTCAGAAGTGAAGTCATGCGTTGGACAATACTAGATGCTAGATGCATTGTGGAGCCAAATCAATCCCATGTTTCACAAGGCATTGAGCGGTTCTTCCATTACATTATGCAACAGAACTGCACTCAATTCAATGCCTGCTTGGAATGGCTAAAGAAAATTGCGACGCAAGAGCGACATACAATGTGCTATAGATATCTATACAATACAAAAGCTTGTTAGAATGTGCTTTAGTCATCGTTATTGTGGATTGGAGAACTGAAAACAATCATACTTTTGCCTCGGCATGCTTGGTGGTAATGAGCAAGAATTCGGCAAACAAACAAATGTGAAAAGCCCCTGAAACATGGGGAATTTTATGATCACTAGGTATCATACAACTAGGCTTTTCCCAGCCTAAAGGCATAGCGCAACGTGAGATTTAATTAATGACAATTGTGCAATTATTATTGTTTCGGAGGGAAAGCCGTAAGATTTATGAAGTAAATCAATAGTAAGGATTTATAGAGAGATAAGATTCAAAAACCCTTCTTCCTTATTATGTGGATTTTGTTATACAGATTGTGGTGGACTGAACTTGCCTCAGCCATGGGTTGGTCCACGATTTGGTGACAGAACAGGTGGCTTGGGCTGAGCATGATGGGCCGGGCCACAATCAAATTGAGCTGATTTATCATGGCCTGCTCATTTTTTTGAAATTATTGAACTGCTCAAAGTTTTTGTGCTAGATCCAAAGTGGGTCTAATGTGACCATTGGAGCAGAATCGATCCCCATGTGGTCGGTGGCTGTAGAAGGGTTCCAAATATACATAGAAGACAAGCTTAATTATGCCTAAAAGTATAGAAAAACGTAAACCATATGGTTCCATCAGTTACATTACTCATGTGTAAAGTTAGAAGCCTCATCTGCCTCCAGAGAGACGGGACCCTACAACAGAAGACAAATGCGAAAATGCGTTCTCCATAGAAGACGGATACGACAGTGCAAAATCGTCAAACCCTTCCTGGTGAGCAAACGTTAAGACCCGCGGCAGAAATACCCATCAATTTCAACTCTGGTAGAGGAATATCTCTCTCCAAATACTCCACAACTTGCCTCATATTTGGCCTGGCGACTGGCTCAGAGTGGGAACACATCAAACCCAGCTTCAAAACCAACTCCACTTCCTCCCTTACATATTCACTCCCCAATTTAGCATCAACGGTTCGCAACACTTCCCCTCTGCTCCAAAAGGAAAACACCCAATCCACCAAAACTAAATCCTCTGCTGCTGCTCGTGGCTCAATGGGCCTCCTCCCACATACCACCGCGAGCAAGAAGGCACCAAAAGCATACACATCAGTGCTCGTTGTGGCCTTTCCGGTTCTAGTGTGCTCCGGTGCAAGATACCCAAGTGTTCCAGCAACATGAGTGGTTTGTGGATCGGTTCCATGATCAGACAATCGAGCTAGCCCAAAATCGCCCAATCTCCCATTGAATTCGCCATCTAACAACACATTACTCGGCTTGACATCTCTATGCACAACAACTTGCTCCCACTCTTCGTGTAAATAGAAAAGGCCCGA
>BPLS01032035.1:10339-64421 GCA_019656275.1 Rhododendron kiyosumense
AAAACTGAGGCCAATTACTAGTTTGCAAAATGAATGCACGTCGTGTGTTAATATTTGATCAATAATGCATCTGAAGTAGCCACAAACGTACCCAATTAGTAATCAGAAGCCACGATCATTAGGGACTCAAAAGTCTATGTGCATATAGCTTGTCTATTTTCACTCCTCTGCCACATTTCCTTTGAAATCATCTACTGTGATCTTATAATCAGCACAAATGCTGATGAGATTCCTTATATGGAAGTGAGTACTAAAAATTGAAGTAACACATTGAAATGCTTATAGCTTGTATGGGACAAACGACTTCTCCATACAGCAAAAACCTCGTGCTTGAGCATTTGCGTGCTGTGTAAAGCAGTGGTGTGTCTGAAACAATATTGACATTTGCAGACGCAGAGAAGTACATGAATTGTCTGTACTTGACCTATCCTTACGTGGCCAAGTTCTTGTTTCCTTTAACACCAAATATTGATGGAAGGAGGTGCCGAAACCAAAGTAAACCATCAAACCTGACAGGGACCCTAGCTTGGTCATTTTTCACCACCTCAAGTCAATCTCTCTTTAGGATGAAACTTCTTTTGCATTCAGTTCATATGAATCGAATAAAATAGCGTGTCTTTCCACAATTTGACACTTTTCATAAGATTGGCCTTGATCTTTGCATCGTTTCTGGGGGTTACATGTACAAAACGGCTTTGGATCCTGTGTCCATATTATCTGTCACACTTCCCTACCCGACACTTCATGTGTTGACAAGTTGTCCAATTAAACTTTCCTTTAACTCCGTTGAAATTACTACGGTTCTTCCTTCAATTCCATTTTTGTGCTCAGCGATTCACTACACAAATTGAGGTAAATAGTGATTTACCTAATCCCTATGGAAATACTATTTTCCTTATTCAAAAAATAAGTACTCCCGGAGAGGAACCGGCATGTGGTTTCCGGAGAGTTTTTTCATCTTTATTGTATATGTGTGAATATATAATCAAAGGGAGTTTTTCTCTGAAATCACTGCGTGCGTTTGTGTGTGTGGTGTCCCTCACGGTCCTAACAATTGGTATCAAAGTGGGGTTGAAGAAGAGGGTCACTGAAAAAACCACGGGTTCGATTTCTAAAAAAAAAAAAAGGTAGCTCACGAACCTCGTGTTTTGTCACCCGAGGAGGAAGCATGGAGCAAGGCCTAAGCTGGTTCTCGGTTGAACCATCTGAAAACTCAATCGGACCAGTAAGGGTTGTGCACCTCACTGAGACGAGTCTATAGGAGGTGACGGGGTCGAGTTTCGTCACCGGATGAAGGCTCGGGAGCCATTCGATCGCAGCGGGCGGAGGCGGCGACGGCGGAGCAGCTGTTTTTGAAAAGCCCGTGGTTTTGGGTGATCGAAGACGAGTTTTGAGCACTGGGTTGTGTTCACCTCGAGGAGACGATCACGAATTGGGGTAGCACGTCGCCGGAGGAGCTCGGAGGTGGCGGAAATGGCTGTTCGGACGGCGGCGGCGAGGTGGCGGGAGGCGGTTCAAGGGTGGTTCGTACCAGGAGTCGTCGGATGCGAGATTGGAGCACGGAGTTGTGTTCGTCTCGTCAAGACGAGCTCGGGAGTGGTCGGAAAACCACCGGACGACGCCGGAGTGAACTACACGCGCCGGTCAAAGTTTCGGGTTGATTGCGCGTCAGATCTACGCGCTGGAGTGTGCCCGGCACATGCTGACACGCGGAGAGCACACGCTGGCGTCTGGAGAGCGTGTGCCAGTCAACGCCACATGGGCGGTCAGCGCTGACTAGGCAATGAGTCAGCAGCCCAGTCAGCAGACACGTCATCGGACACGTGGCAGTGCCACGTCAGCAGAAAGGGTCCCATTTTGGGTGCCACGTCATCGGTCAACTTTCCACGTCATCCGGTCAACGATGACGTGGCAGTCCAGTCAGTATGTGTACGTGGCTGGTCAACGGGTCAACAATCAGCGGTCAACTGCCTGGTCAAACAGGAATATTCCGGGAATATTCCAGATTGGTTTTTTGCACTTTTCGGAGCCGTTCGGACTCCGTTTTTCGCGAGTGTGTAGTCGATTTTGACTATCTCGACGTTCCGGATCCAACCGTGCATTCGATTTTCTGATTGAAGGCTCCTAGGCTGAGGCTAATGTTTAGTTGAGCAAGAATCAGATGTTTGGAAGTTGTTCGGGTTGTGAGGATGCTTGTTTCTAGCAAGGCGATCAGTCACAGGAGACCTAGCAAGTAAGGAGACACTCGATCGGGTCAGGGGATGCTGATTTGGAAGTGATAACAGGCGTTTGTTTAGGGTGACAGTTCGTGGTGATCTTGAGAAGGTCAGGGGACGCTGGGAAAAAGCTGGGAATGGAACGAGTATGGATCGAGTGGCAGGAGAAGACCCGATATGAGAAGACAGAGAGTGGTAGGAGGCTCTGGGAGTGGCAGATGTGGTGAAGACCTATCATCGGGAGTTGCAGTTGTGATTTGGGCTGCATGAGGATAATGATGGGCAACCAATACAGGCTTGTGGAGAGTACAAACAAATGGAGCTGATGTTTGGTACTAGACAAGCAGTATGAGTTTGGTGATAGTGAACAGGTGAAGCAACAGTTGCGGAGACACACAGGAAGGGCACTGGAGTACAAGGAGTCATGACCTGAGATGTACAGGAGTGTCGGTTACCGAATCAGATTGTGTGTGGAATAGTCTACAGACAGCGGGCAACTGGTTGTTTGGGAGATGTTCACGGGAGCTCTGGACAAAGGAATGGAGATGGAGACCAGACGATGCATCGCTGGGATCTCTTCCTTTGTGGATATTGTGACTGGATCCTCTCCAGGATATGTGACCACATGAGTTGGAGAGATGGAGTCACGGATTGTGTCTGGTGATTAGGCACAGTGCGTTCGGGGTTCAGCCACGGAAGATCTGGTCTTGTAAGGAGACACTCGGTCAGTTGGTAGATACACTTCTGGTGTGGGGGTGGTGAGACTTCTGATGGCTGGCAGTGACACAGGCGCTTGACTAGAGGGGCAGAACGGGATTAACGAACGCGGATTACAGCATCCAGAGGGTGATGCGGGCGCTCATGCAGCAGAGGAGCGCAGATAGAAATGGACTTTGCTGCGGACATCTCGGGATTGAGATGTGGAGCATCCGGGTTTTGGATGCGGAGCACTCGGTTGAGGGGGTGCGGTGTATCGGCGGTGTTGCCGATATGAGCCACGGATATCTAGGCGGGTTCTTAGCCTCCTCGCAGGTGATGTGTGAGATTATCTGGCGAGTGGAGCCTCTGGTGTCAGCAGGGGATAGCTATGGTGCTAGAGTGGCAGATTGCAGCCGGACAACGCTGCGGATTCAGCGATTACCCACTCTGGGTGGAGGGGGTGATTGTTGGGGTCCACCCATAGTGGTGGGGTTATTTTGTGTAACACCTTTAGTATTGAGTGTTGAGCATATTTACCCTTGGAGTCCCTTATATATAGTTGTAAACCCTATTAGGGTTAGTGTGTGACATAATGTGAGGGAGAGGGTGAGGCGAGCGTGGGGGGCCGGGTTGTGGCCTCCCGGAGAGGAACCGGCATGTGGTTCCCGGAGAGTTTTTTCATCTTTATTGTATATGTGTGAATATATAATCAAAGGGAGTTTTTCTCTGAAATCACTGCGTGCGTTTGTGTGTGTGGTGTCCCTCACGGTCCCAACACTCCTCTGTTATTCACACAAGCATTCAGCTAATTAATTTCTTCCCCGTCACTCATTAGTGATCGATTAGACTTAGTTTTAATTGGCTTTTACTCAGAGTGGTGGCCGATATCGCAGTTTAGTAGTGGATTTGCATCTAATTCCATTAGGTTTACAGTCGGGGACATATTCAATGGGAAGAAAATTTTGAGTTGGACTGGCTGAAAATTCTAACGAGCCAAGACTTGGTGACCGGAAATTCCAAACAATAATGATTCCACACTTTGCACACTTCAACCATGATCTTCCACTGGTATAGAAGATCGAATGTGAATCACGAGGAAGTGATCCAACAAAGCATGTTTTCCATGTCTCAAGTACCCTGCGAGAAAATAGGTTGCAATAGAGATTTCCCATACCTTATCTTTGAACCTTTCTCACAATTCTAAAATGAATCATAGAAACTTCAGGAGGATCCAGACAACTTGACCAAGAAAACTCAGTCTGGTTCAATAGTACCAATCAAGTTGACCTCGCATTATTGCATACATTACTACCATTCTGTCATGGACTTTTGCAAGTATAAGAAATCTCTAGTTCTTCAGTCGTATTGCCGAAAGATGATCTCACCGGCCATGCCATTCTCACGACGAATGGGAGCATTGTATTTAGCAAGGAATGGACGGCCTTAGATGACAGGAATTTGAGTATTTGGATTTGGCACAACATATCCCCCTTTCAACCAACATATCCTCCACTATTCCCCTAGGTCATTTTATTGAGCGATCAGCTAGTTGAAGTGTTATCCAAGTTGAGTTAAGCGCACCTATTTCTAACTGCTCATAAACTGAATAAGGCACAACGAATAGTTCTCTCTCAAGGTTACTTTTCCTCCAGGATTTTTTTGCACACTAAGAGAGAATATATGGCGCTCATTAGGGGTGAGCATGCATGATCCGGATTGATTCGGTTTTATAGTAAACCAAGAATCAAACCAATACCTACGGATTATGAATTTGAAAAACCAAACCAATCAACAAAAAGTATAGAACCAAGTCAATCCAAACGATTAAATACTGTTCGGTTTCGGTTTTAATTCACGGTTTGCTTTGAACTAAGCTATCACCTTCAAAAAATATTTAAAGTACCTAAAATTACAAAGATAAATTAGAAGAAATTTTATATTAAAATCAATTCCATTCAAATTACCAAAACACACTAACATCATCCATTTCCCTCCCCAAGTCCCCTAAGATTGAGTAGATTAAGATTAACGAATAACAAAAAACAGAAAAAAAAGTAAGACTAGGATACCAACAATTGTCTCAAGTGTTAAACTAAGGAATTGAAAAATTGGTAAGTCACTAAAATAAACCAACTAAAAATAATAACTACTAGACATCATAAGATAGTTTAACAAAATAAAAAGTTAAGAAAAATTTCTAAAACTATTGATTTGAAATGAGGCAGCAAAAGGGCAGTAGTAGAGGCATGGTAGCAACCAACTTGCTCATATTTATTTGGTGAATCATAATTAAATTATTTGCGAAACACAGTTTCTAATTTTTTTAAACCATGACCAAACCATATTACTTAAAAATCGAACCAAATCTTTTGGTTTGGATCGGTTTGGACTGGATTCGTGATTTAACGAATTTTTTGCTCTCCCCTAGCGCTCATTAATGCTCAAAATGTTGAAACAACAATAAAATAGGGAGCTGAGTTGGTGATGCTTGCTCTAGCGAGCTTATGCTAGTGCCGTGCCTGAAATATGGGCTCGACAAGGTGTTGGCGGGAGCCTTGTGTATTGAATTTGCCCTTTTTGCACTACACTTTTTCTTTGTAGAAAGAGTCATTTACACACTTTCAAAAAAGAAAGAAAGAAAAAAGAGTCCTTTACAACTGCAGTGCAGAAAGAGTCCATTCCAGTTGTTCTCCCCAATTTCACTTGAATATTGCCTCTGTCTTCGCATAACATTGACTTGGAGAGGCCACAAATGCAAATTATTTCCCATGGTGTGCAGTGCACTTCTATTTGTTTTTCCGAAATTCCAATTGTCCTTGGTTGCTTTAAATTGAAACAAACAGAAGATAAAATCAATGGCTTCCATTTATGCGAAGGCAAATGAATATTGTTGAAGAGAGTTATAACAAAGGAGAATTTCTGGGGCAACAAAGAACAAGTGAGATCCCCAACCCTAATTTAGACCTCTATGTTTTTTTACTCATACGTATGATGAGTCTGAAGATTATTATATATACCAAGAGAGCGTTTTACTTTACCAAAATAGGCTGGGAATGACTTCGGTGTCCCCGGTCATTTTGGGGACACCGTAACTTTTGGCATAACAAAACCATTATGAGTATAACCAAAACCTATTATGAGCATAACCAAAACCATTATAAGCATAACAGAACCATAGTAAGGCATAACATTGTTTGTTATGCTTTGGTTGGGTTTGGTTATGCCTTGGTTGGTTTTTTGGATATTCCTTGGTTATACCTTGTTTGGGTTCGGTTATGCTTGTAATGGGTTTTAGTTATGCTCATAATGGTTTTGTCATACCAAAAATTACGGTGTCCCCAAAATGACCAGGGACACCATAGCATCATCCAAATAGGCTTTAGCTCCTCAACACCCTAAAAAATGCTTTAGCTCCTCAACACCCTAAAAAATGCGAAAGATGATGCTATGGTGTCTCCGGTCATTTTGGGAACACTGTAATTTTTGGCATAACAGAACCCTTACAAGCATAACAAAAATCATTACAAAGATAATAGAACCATAACATGGCATAACCAAGGCATAACAAAAAACCAATCAAGGCATAACCAAAAATCAACTAAGGCATAACCAACCAAGTTATGTATTGTTATGGTTTTGGTTATGCTTATAATAGTTTTGGCTATGCTTATAATGAATTTGGTTATACTTATAATGGTTTTGTTATGCCAAAAGTTACGGTGTCCCCAAAATGACCGGAGACACCGAAGTCATTCCCGTGTTTTTATGGGTCCGGATGGACTTAACTACTTATGGATAGAAATAACTGAGGCTTTGGAAACAAAATAGCTAAGAAGCGTCCGGACGGCCGTGACTTCTGTCTCGACGGAGAACCCCAAAAGAGACGAAACTTCACTGGTACTCGATCCACACTTGCAACAACGAAAGCTTGAGCTGAAATGACCCAGTTTTCCCTCACTGTGATTTTGTAAAATTCGTAAAACCCAGTTTGATCGATAATAAGAATGAATTGGGTGATAAAATTCGTAAAACCCTGTTTTCCCTCACTGTGATTTTGTAAAATTCGTGTTCGTTGTTCAACAAAAATCTCAAATTGATTATTGAGTCTTGCGATTGGTGACCTCCCGATCCTCAAACAAAAACTGAAGTAACACGAAAAAATACTACTTCTATGGGACCAGCGGCTTTTGGATACAGAAAAAACCTTGTGCTTGAGCATTTGCATGCTGTCTAAAGCTGTGATTTATTTGCATGTTCCTAACGAATTCATGTAGGCCACACAGAAATTGGTCCACTGTGTATCCAAAGCGGTACTGACATTTGCAGTCGCATAGAAGTATATGAGCTATTCTCTCAAACACCAAATGTTGATGGATAGAAGTGCAGATACAAAAGCAAACCGTAAAACTTGACAGGGATCCTTTCTCTATTAAGGATGAAACATGTTTTGGGTTCAGGTCACATGAATCGAGTAAGATAGCATGTCGAACCGCATTTTAACTTTTCATACGTATTCTACATTTCGCGAAAAGGAAAATGCAGCAGGAAAATGTGAACTTAAAATTCTGTGAATAAGTAAAAGATATATAATATATGTGGAATTAAAATGCCGAAAAACTAAACAAATCTTTTCTATATAAGCTGCCTCATCTGCTATACAAAATGCTAACCACCATCAGCTAGCTTTCCTCTACTACATTGTTATCACATGTTTCTTTGGTATTTTTGTGAAAGTGGACTTGGTGGTAATTAAGTATTTCATCTCTCCGTAATGGGAATTAAGTTTCACTTCTCTGTACTTAGAGGTAAACGGGCATGCCTCATTTGCTACACTACACTTTCTGTTTTACTCTATCAGAAACAACACTTTCTACAAGCGTAACTTGTGACTCGGACTAGGTTTCTGGCAAGCAGTCGCACTACTTCCCAATTATAAAGCTAATAATCTGTAGAAGTTGAAAAAAGCTTCACTAACGCTGTGTTTGGCTGTAAACTTCAAGGGTTATTCAAGGAGCGAAGGTATGAGTTGAAGGAAAAGGTTCACTGAAGGCCGAAGGGATAATGATTCTGAATTTCTCCACTGTTTTGTTTACCTAGATAAATCCTTCCACAATGCTATGATCTAAACACAGCTTAGCACCAAAATCGTCAAAAAATAAACAGCTAACTGTTTTCAAAATCCCAATCTGAAACAGATGAGCATCCCAGATTCTCAGTGTATTTCTTGATCCCGAAGGACATATTGCTAGACATGAAGCATAGAATTAACTAAAGTAAGTAATGTAGGCCTCGATCTTAGGCATAATTTTTTTTCCTCTCTATGTTCCATAAACCACCAAACAAAAATACTAAATGCAGTACCACATTAAGATAACACTATTTAGAGTAGCGTAACATATGCTGAATGGTATGAGCAAACCATGCAATATGTACATATCATACTTAGACTGGATCTTCACGGCTATCCATGGCCTTATAAAAGTACATTTATTCTGGAAAGTTGCAAAATTAGACAAACTAAAAGTGTCAAAGAAGCAGAACGGGAAATTACAGCGTGCTATACTGTGATAAGGTCCATAGCAAAAAGCAGAAGCAATATGAAGCATGACGTAGCTGTTGCATCAAGAAGCATCTTCAATACCGATTACACCTAAGAAACCTAGGACAAGAAGATACTAATAATTAGATCACACAAATGGTGGATGTAATATGATCAAAAGCAAAAAATCGTTGACCAAACACATAGTTAAAAAGCTATAGAACATCTGAAGTTAGTTTTATTGGTACTTCATCAAATAAGAGACTCATGATGCAAGGAAAAGGAACGAATGAAAAAAAGTTGAATGAATGCCCGATAAACCATTCCTTTCATTTATAACTGCAAATGTCAATCGTTTTGAACATAATTTGTCTCCTTTTGTAGTATTTTTTTTTCAAATATCGTAAATAGTGACCACCTTGGTCAAGTAGAATAGTTGTATTAACCCTTCCATACTTAAGCATCTATAGAGAAAATCAATGTTAGCCAGACTAGCGAAAAAATCTGATGTTTTCATAGCAAAACGTACGGTTTTTCTTAATTGGGTAAGAAAGTGTGGCCCTACGTACTTGTGATCACACTGCAATTCTAGATCTTCTACCTCCACTTACTTAAGTTCCAAGAAGAATGTTCTTTGTCTTATGCAAACTAGTGAGAACCTCGTTGATGTCTGGCCGATCTGTTGCTTGTTCTTGTGAACAGGCGATTCCAACTTGAAGTAATGAAATCAAGCACTCTTGCATTTTGTGACTGCTAAGAGAGCTATGATTCCGAAAGCTATTGATACCTGTGCTTCCCTCCCCCATTTGATCTTGTGGAATTAATGTTTGGTCGAAAATGCTCTCCACTGGTTCAGGCAGGGCTGTCTTAGCAAAGTTGTGGAGAGTTAGCCCACCGGTAAACATGCTATCGGTCGGTCTCTTCCCAGTGACCATCTCGAACAAAAGGATGCCATAGCTATACACATCTCCGGATATTGATACCGCATTTCCCGTGCCATACTCTGCAGTACATTAGTTAGTAAATAAACTTATAACGATGCTTGGTAAGAAATGTATCAGTGCATAGTACTGTGCCTTGTGTGGACAATAGTTCAAAGTTAGTTCAAAGTTATGTCAATAGATGTGTCATAAGACTCATAACAACATTAGCTTATCAAGGTTATATAACTCGAAAGGGTAACTAGAACTCCATCTTATGGAATTCTTAGCAATATATGTTGAATTGAAATGTTAAAAAGTCGAAGCTACGGTTCACCAATTTTCTTCAACGGATTGATTTACACTATAAAGACATTGAAAACTGTCTACTTTCCTAATTCAAGTAGGACTAGCATACTTTATATTTAGTATATTGACAATAAACCGACTTGATAACAAGCAATAACCATTGGTAAAAACAAAAAACTCATTTTCTTCTATTCTCACTAACTCTTGCGCCGATGACTAGCTACAGCCAAAAGAGACAAACAAAAGCTCCTTATTGCTTTGCTAACACTAAGATGCCTATATATATATGTTGATACATCTTCCCCTATAGGGAAGAACTGAGAACTCTGTGCCATGTATAGTGTTGCACTTTTGTTTTAATTGAAATATTGGAAATTTCCATTGATTCTCAGCTGAGAGCCAAATGATAAGGTAAGGAGAAAAACAAAGAAAAAAATATCAGCTTTATTAAAGTGATTGACGAACCAAATTAAAACCAGATGTCTATCGGCCCTAAAGAGTGTTGGCAGTGGTTTCGCAAAGGAAAAATGAAAAGCCTTAAGATGTATATTTACCTGGAGGAGCATAACCAACAGATCCTCTCATGCCAATGGAACTTGATTGATTTGCAGAAGACTCATTGGTGGCTTTGAGAAGGAATCTTGCTAAACCAAAATCAGCTACACGCGCAGTCATTTCATTGTCCAAAAGAACATTGCATGGCTTCAAATCACAATGAACTATTGGTTCCCAGCAATGATGGTGAAGATAATCAAGAGCAGAAGCAACATCAATTGCAATATGAAGCCTCTGTAGTAGGTTTAAACTCCTTAGCTCTTCGTGCACATCATCTTCATTCCCATTTGGATGCAACCAATCGTGTAGGCTCCCATTGACCATGAACTCATAAACCAGAGCTTTGAAATCATTACCTTGATAGTCGATACTCGAACATGCTGTAAGAATTCCTACAAGATTTCGATGCTTGATGCCCTTCATGGCTTTACACTCAGCTATGAAACTCTTCGAGGCACCACTGAATTGAAGGTTCAGAACCTTCACTGCGACAACTTTTCCACTTTGATCAAGAATTCCTTTATAAACTGAACCAAAACTACCCGCTCCAATTAAGTTGGATGGAGAGAACCCTTCAGTAGCTCTAAGCAGACTTCGGTAGGACAATTGCGGAAATGAATTTCCTAATATTCGGAATGAGGGTACTTTTGTTGTCTTCTTAGACCAACAAAGATACAGAACCCCCAACATCACAAGTAGTCCTAGAAGCCCAAAGGATACTGAGAGTATTAATTTCCCAATTGTGAATCCTTTCCTTCCACCCTTTTTAGAGTTGCAACTGCGCAGTTGCAATTCAGCTACGCCCCCACAGAGCTTGTTATTTCCTTCAACAAAGATGGCACTTGCATTCTTAAATACACCTCTTTCAGGTACTGCTCCCTCAAAATCATTGAATGACAAGTCTAATGTGTTTAAAAAGATGAAACCATCCAAGTACTCTGGGATTTGTCCTGAGAAGATGTTGTGTGAAAGATTTAATTCTTCCACACCTCTCAAATCGGCTAAGGTTGCAGGAAGGTTTCCCCAAAATTTGTTGCCATCAAGGTATAGTAATCTTAGTGTTACACAGCTACCAAGAGTGCTTGGAATTTTACCGGATAGTGTGTTCTGAGAAGCAAAAATCTCTTCTAGATTTTTTAGATTTCCTACTTCTGATGGAAGGTTACCAGTGAAATTGTTGGAAGATAGATCTAGATACAACAAAGTTGAGATGCTGATAACTTCTTTGGGTATGATTTTACTAAGGTTATTATGGTCAAGATATAGTAGTTGCAATAATTGACATTTTCCCAGACTTGAAGGGATGCTGCTTTGGAAATTATTTTGAGACAGATAAAGTTCAATTAAATTAGTTAAATTTGCAAGAGATGATGGGATCTCCCCGTAGAAATTGTTACCATCGAGATACAAATACTGTAGCCTTTGAAGCTTCCCAATATCAACAGGAATGTTACCGCTAAAATGGTTGTCGCGCAAAGAAAGACTCTGCAAATTGATAAGATTTCCTATTTGAGTTGGGATTCTCCCACCTATTTTATTGCCACCCAAAGCTAGAAGATGCAAATGAGAGGAATAGTTGCTAATTGATTCAGGCAGCACCCCTCCAAAGTTGTTTTCAGCCAGTGACACACCTCTCAACTTGGTAGCATTTGTTAATGAGTTTAGAAAGCTCAAGTCATCCACTTCCCCTGTTCCTAGAAGATTAATGTATAAAAGTAACACCTCAAGATCACGTAGCTTGTCTAAGGGAGGGACTTTTCCTTTAAATCTATTTTCTTGCAGGTCGAGGACATTTAGTTTGGTGGCATTGGATACTGAAATAGGTACATAACCAGTAAACAAGTTGGCACCAAGAACTAGGCGTTCTAGATTAGGAAGAGTGATTCCTAGGTCTGAAGGAAGGCTGCCTTCAATTTGGTTATTCGGTACTAGTAAGTGTCTCATAGAAGAGAGATTATAGTTTGAGAAAGGAAAGGTACCGACCAACTTGTTCGCCCCTAATCTAAGAACTTCCAATTTGTTGCATCCACCAAGAGTATTTGGTATGTTCCCAGTAATACTATTGTAAGCAACAGTAAGATTCGTAAGAGAAGATAGATTCCCAAGAGTAGAAGGCAGACCTCCTATTATGTTGTTTCTGTCAATCAACAGTCTCTCGAGCTTAGTCAAAGAACCAAGCTCCGTAGGAATTATCCCAGCCAGCCTATTGCCAGAGAGTTCAAGGGCAACAAGGTTAGAACAACCAGATATATTGGACGGAATTTCACCAGTAATTGAATTATTGACCACTGTCAATATTCGTAGTCTTTTCAAGCGGCCAACTTCAAGTGGAAGTTTATGACTCAAGCTGTTGTTACCCAGCCATAGTTCCCTGAGAAAGCTCAAATTTCCAACATGAGGTGAAACCGAGCCAGTGAGCTCCTGATGTTGAAGCCTCAGCACTATGACCTTCTGGTGTCGGCGGCCACATGTCACGCCAACCCATTGACAAAAGTGGATGGATTCATTCCACGAGTTCAGAGTTCCAAAGGGATCATTGGTTATTGCAGCCTTGAATGCAAGAAGGGCTAGACTGTCGGTCTCGTTCCCGCCTTGCACAAAGCCGGCTACAAGTGGACAGCCAGAATGCAAGAACAACAGAAAAACGACGTGTATGAGAAGGAAGAATGGGTTTAACACTGCCATAGCCATGTGGTGAATGGAATGTTAATGGTGAATATGCTGCTTGGTGATAATTGCTTAAATAGAGTGATGATGGTGTATTTGCTTGACTTAATAGAGTGGGGCGACCTTCCAAAGAAAAACATAAAAAGAAAATGGAGTGGGACCCCTGTGCAATGGGTAGTAGTTTCCATGGTTTAGGCCTTGTTTGCCTTATGGTCATCTTTTTCTTGAAACCTTTTTCGTTAACACAACCCAAAAATGTACTACAAATGAACACCACATACTATAAAGTTCACCAAATTAAGATAAATACATAACGTCTCAGGTTCGTTTACGATCAATAAGAGGACAAGTTTTTGCTAGTATATCATCGGCATTAGGCTAGAGAACCTACGTTGATTTTATGGACTGGTGAAGAGTGCTGGAAATTTACCCTCATGATGGCAGAATTCAATCCCGAAATTTACATCGGTTTCTAACAGTATTGAAGTCCCGAATGATTTCAGAAGTCACTCTTTGGTTATATGTTGGGCATCCTGATTTCATTCAACTTCACGTTTTTTCCAGAATTATAAATCCAACAAAAATTCCTGACTTTATTCTGTGTGAGCAAGAGGCACAAGCTAGTTTGGTTCGTCAAGGCTGTTCACAGTGTTGTTCTGTGGGATGTGGTTCTAGACGAATTATCCTGGGAGACAGACACTGGTGCAATGTCAACACCCTCGGTAGGTGGAATTATCCTGGGAGACATATATATGCCGTTCCAACCTCAACACCCTTGGTAGGTGGCAAATCTATTTTACGAGTTGTTTGTCTATTTGGAGGTATTCTTTTTTTATTCTCTTTATTTTTAACCCCTATGGGAGAAATATTTAAAAATAAAGTCATTAAAAAAACTAGCTTGATTATATATTCTAAAATTTGTTGATATTCATTTAAAACATACTTTAAAATTTTTTTTCTGAGATTTTGTGCTTATTTTTACCTTATTTAACTTAAAATACGCTTTAATTTAGAAACTTTTGTAATTAGTAATGCATTCTTTAATTTATATGATCTTACTATGGTTGACTAAAAAAAATGAACTTTTATCAATTATGATTAACAGGTGCCCCCACTAGGGTATATTTCTAGATTCGTCCTGTGTATAGCAAAGGATTCGATTCGCATTTTTCGTATTAATTGTTATTAGTTTATTTAATCTCTGTTTCAATTGTATTTCTAATGAAATTGTTCTCTAAAATTCGCCAATTGTAATTTTCTCAACAAAGACTTGCGAAGAAATTTACCACACGAATAAATACTGTAGTGGCCTTGATTTTTTTTACAAAGATTCAGCATTTTTTTGGGTCTTTTTTTCTTTTTTAATTTGTTTATGTGTGGTAGTCCATGTTCAGGACCATACCATTCCGTCAAGTCGGACAAGTATGCTCTCATCGTCAAGTCAGACACGTATGCTTCCATCATCAAGTCAGAGTCCGCACAAGTATGCTCCCATCGTCTAGTGGTTCAAGACATCTCTCTTTCAAGGTCAAAGTCCATTGATGCGTAGAATATGTAGTACTCTTAAAGTTATAACCACTAATTTTCTAACCCCCTTCATACGGGAAAAGAAGAAATTTCTTAACTTGAAGCTGAAAATCTTTCCCTTTTGTTTTTTTAATTACTCATGTATCCGGCCAATTTACGCGCAACTAAACTTCAAAACCGTCGCTATACCTCTACACCAACGGATATCTCACGACAGTTTGGCCAACGGTTAGTGAACCATTGGCATAGTCTTTAGCGATACTTTTTGTGTTTTTTAGTGACGCTTTTAACCATTATTAGAGCCCGATTTTCTTGTAGTGAAACCTGACTTTGAGGGTTCTGTTTTGTTTTTTGTGTATCACAATGTGGTTATCCCCATTTTTTTTGTTTACCAAGGAATCCTTATTGGACTAATAAACTTGAATTGACTTGTTTTCTTCAACGTATAACACAAGGGAGGAAAAAAGGTGGCAATAATAAGTTAATGAGTCCGGTTAGAGCATCCCCAATGCCATTCTAAATTTTGCACAATTCAATTACCGAAAAGTTATTTAATTGTTATATTCAATTCCAAAATTCAGATTTAGAAAATACTTTCAACCGCGCAATTGCTAATTTTTAATTATTAGTTAAAGTGTACACAAGCTGGCCTGAACATCCTATTGTCCAAAAAGATTCACATTTGAAACATGTTCAGGACCCCAAAGTCCATTGATGTGCAAAATTCCTTTTGTCCTTCAAAATTGCAGTGTAAAAGGAGTCATTTTTTTTTAATAATAAGAAGAAGAAAGTTCGTTCGCACTCGCCGTGTAAAAAGACTCCATAATCCACCAATTTTCAATCCCCCTTCAGACGGGTAAGAAAAAAAGAAAACTGACTTTGGAGGCTCCCAAATCATTTCCATGCATGTTGTGCTCTGCACTTTCTGTTTTTGCTTTTTGTTTTTTCACATTCCGACTGTCCTTCACAGTTGCCGTGTAAAAAGCACCCCGGGATGCTGCCAAGCGGGGTGTTGAGTAGCATCCGGCCGTTAATCTCGATCGGCCCGAATGGTTTAGATTGAATTTTAAACACGTACAGATATGAACTATCCATTACTCGATTAAAATCCAAACCGTCGATTTTCAAGATGAACGGCCAGATTGACCGCTTGGCACCACTACCAAACACCCCCGCTTGGTAGCATCTCCCAATCCTGTAAAAAGAGTCTTTCTTAATTGTTGTGTGAAAAGATAAAGTGTCCACTAACTAAAATAAATACTTATTTTTTGAATTGAAGGTGATTTATTGTGAGATAATGACTTCTCTTGTAAAACGGAAAATAAGTATTTAAAAAATAAGAACCTTAATGGAATGAGACCTAAGAAACTTGAATTGCTTGTTTTCCAACGTGTGACACAAGGGAGAAAAAGGGTGGTGATAGGACGCCATAATATTAATGTCTGGAAAATTTAATTTCGTTCATCGCCGAACTGAAATTTAAAGGGTGTCATAGTTTGGGAGATAAAAAGGAAAAAAACTCTTTGCATAATATACAAACTATACAATGATGCCTTTATTTATACAAGAAGAGGGAGCCCAACTTTAAAAGGGAATTATCCTAATTATAATGAAATTGTAATCAATTATAGTCAAAATAAAATCAAGGGAATCATATAATATCATAATCATATGATATTATAGGCCAAATATTCTAAATCTTGGGGCCGGCCACTTGAGCTTTGCTCACTCATTAACTTCAAGACCCGATAATTAGTCGTAGCCTGGACATCCTATTATTCAAAAAGATTCACACTTGAAACATGCTCACGACTCCAAAGTGCACTACACTTTTTGTTTTTTAAATTCCTTTCGTCCTTCAAAATTGCCGTGTAAAAGGAGTCCTTTAAGAAAGTTCGTTCGCACTTGCCGTGTAAAATGAGTTCATAATCCACCAATTTTCTACCCCCCTTCAGACGGGTAAGAAAAAAAGAAAACTGACTTTGGAGGTTCCAAATCATTTCCATGCATGTTGTGCTCTACACTTTCTGTTTATGCTTTTTGTTTTTTCACATTCCGACTGTCCTTCACATTTGCCGTGTAACAAGCGCCCCAAGATGCTGCCAAGCAGGGTGCGGAGCAGCATCCAGTCGTTAATTTTGGCATGGACGGCTCGGATTGAATATTAGCACATACATATATGAACAATCCATTCCTCGGTCAAGATTCAAACTGTTGATTCCCGGATTGAACGACCAGATCGGCCACTCAGCACCACTGCCAAGCACCCCCGCTTGGCAGTATCTTCCAATCCTACAAATAGAGTCCTTCCTAATTGCCTTGTTAAAAGAAAGAGAGTCCAATTGGACTGATAAAACTTGCTCTAATTTTTTTTTTTTAAAATTGACAAGGTGTGTTCCACTAACTAAAATAAAGTTTTTTTTTTTTTAATTAAATGTGATGTATTTTGAGAGAATGACTTCTCTCGTAAAATGGAAAATAAGTATTTAAAAAATAAGAACATTAACTGAACGGGAAGAAACTTAAATTATTTGTTTTCTTCAAGGTGTGAAACAAGGGAGAAAATGGGTGGCGACAGGACGCCATAATGTTAATGTTTTGACTTTTCTAATTTCATCGGTGAAGTCCAGAGCACATTTGCATAATATTCAAACTGAAATTATAGATTATAATGAACCTGGAACAAATTAACAAATGAACTGAGTCGTTTATGAACAGTCTTCTTAAAACAAATTCGCCATTTTATCAGAGATGGTGGAGGTAGCACCGTCTCCTAGGGTCAAATAGACAGTCTTCCTAAAACAGATAGATTTGCCGTCTTACCAAGGATGGTGGATATAGCACTAGTGTCGGTCTCCTAGGGTAAAATAGGTAGACCATGATAATCAGAACATGTACACGATTAGAAACCGCGCGCTTTGGCGAACCAAAATTATGTCTGTCTCTCTTCCAAACGAAGAGCAACACTCGAAATATTTGTCAGTAGGGAATCCGAATTCTGTATGGGAACATAGATACCTCTAAGTTAGTTAATGGGTCCAGTTAGAGCATTCCAATGGTGTTCTAAATTTTATTGCGTTAAAATAGGAGTTAAGGAGTGCATTAGGGAAAAAATTGGTCCCATATAAGGACAACATTTTCACATGCAATATAAATTGCACAATTCAAATTACAGAAAATATTTAATTGTTATTTTATGTCAAAAAATTTGATTTGGAAAATACTTTCATTCATGTAATTTTTAATTCAGATTACAAGATTTAGCCAGTCATGTTGTGTTTTTATCCGAATGCCTGCCCGACCACAGATCCAACCCGGACCCGAGATTTTTAATCCAAGTGTCAGTTTTCAATTTGACTTTGATAGCCGAAGGCCAAATCAGTATTCGGCTTCTTCTCCAACCAATTTTGATTCCTATAGATCAAGGCCATGATCACCACCAGCAGTCCTTGCCACCCTTTCACAACGAACTACACCCACAATCAATCTATGGATAACAAGGACTTGGAGAGGTCGAGAGGCCCCGCCATGCCCCAGTGTCACCCAACTGCAGGACAACAACTCGTGAATAAAGAGTACGATTTTTTTGGGCAAATTTTGGTTGTCGTCCCTCTAGTTTTACGGTTGTCTCAATTTCGTCTCTTTAGTTTCAATTGTCTCAATTTCGTCCCTGTAATTTGTTTTGCGTTCCAAATTGGTAAAATTGTTAACACCGTTAATGAAACTAACAGAAAAATATGATTAAAAATTAAGTGCTACAATTTTCAATCTGGTTGAACCGGTACTAAGATCTTATTTAAGTTTTTTGATCATTTTATCTTAGATGGTCGTAATGAATTTTTGGCTCTAAGGCCATTCAACGAGCACCCGAAGACTCCTTATTTAGTTTCACAACTCTCTTAGGGTGCTCATTGAAAGGCCTTAGAGCCAAAAATCCATTATGATTATTTAAGATAAAATGATCAAAAAAATAAGATCTTTGCACCGGTTCAAACAGATTAAAAATTGGAAGACTTAATTTTTTAACTATATTTTTTAATATATAAAATGTGTAAAAAAATAAGTGTTCCAATTTTCAATCCGTTTAAGCCAGTGTGAATATCTTATTGTTCTAATTATTTTATCTTAAATGACCATAATGGATTTTTGGCTCTAAGGTCTTTTAATGTGCACCTTAAGAGAGCTCTGAAACTAAATAAGGAGTTTTCGGGTGCTCGTTGAAAGGCCTTAGAGCCAAAAATTTATTACAACCATCTAGGAAAAAATGATTCAAAAAATAAGATTTTCGCACCAGTTCAATCGGATTGAAAATTGTAGTACTTAATTTTTTAATCATAGTTTTCCGTTAGTTTCATTAACGGTGTTAATGATTTTACCAATTTGGAAAACAAACTACAGGGACGAAATTGAGACAATTGAAACTAGAGGGACGAAATTGAGACAACCGTAAAAGTAGAGGGACGATTACGAAAATTTCCCCTTTTTTTTTGGTGAAGACTAAAGTACCATCACCAGTTTAAATGTCTTTTGATGCACGCAGCGGTCTCTACGTGATGTGTTTGTTATTTGGTTGGTTATCAGTTGATTATTTGTAGATAAGTTCATAGTCAATGGAACCGTTGTTTGCAGTCTATCATTCTCTATTTGCATGCACATCTCTGACAAGTTTCAACATTATCAATGTCCTTCAGTGTATCACCGTGTTACTCCTGAATTAGATGCACATGGTGGATTTGTGTTTGTAATCTTCTTTTTATTAATTGCCCTTCCTAAAATTAAATAAAATAAAAAAGAACTTTTATTCGGGCCAAGTGATAGCCAATGCCTTTTCTTTTCTTTTATTTTTTTTAATTTTATTTTAACAAAGGCCAATGCCAGTTGGATGACACAAATTTGAACTATTTGTTTTTCGAAATTCCAATTGTGCTTGTTTGGTTTAAAAGGAAACAAACTGAACATAAAATCAACGGGCAGAAACAAAAATTGCGCTAACAAGTGTCCAGACGGCCGTGACTTCTGTCTCGACCGAGAAGTCCGAAAGAGACCAAACTTCTTTCAAGGGTGTTTGATCCGCACTTGGAACTACAAAAGATGGAACCGAAATAACCCATGTAAACCCGCCAAATGCACCAAAGAAAACTGAGGCCAGTTATTTTGCAGAATGAATGCACAAAGTGTGTGATTATTGATGACTAATGCAGAATATTCACTTGAGAGGAGGGGTGTATATTTATATTTATAAGAGCCAAGGATTATCAATGCAAATGAGGAAGACATCTTCTAGGCTGGCTAGAAGTGTATTCCCTGCTGAGCCGACTTTGAGCTGTGGCTCAAATGAGCGTGGCCGACAGCTTTCTGAGCCAGTCAGAACTTTTTCTAAAATGCCGTGAGGGGTAGAGGTGTCCCGTATGGTGTTACATGCTCAATCCTGGGCTTTTATGAGCTTTTGGATTGTGGGAGCCCACATTCAAGCTCTTGAAGGTTTTTGTTTCATTTATTTCATTATCGCGGAATATAAAAGGAAATATGACGGCCAATGACGTGTTTTGATAATTAATACTCGCTAAGGACATTTTGTTCATTAACAAATGTTCTTAGCATGTCCTTAAAATGTATTAATTATCAAAACACATCTTGAGCCGTTATTTTCCCATAATATAATGTTCGTTTCGGTTCGGATCAATTTTACGGTGAAAATATTTGAATTTGGAAAATAATTTCACCTTATCACCTATACACACACAAAGCATGCCCTAGACACTCCTCCCATAACCCTCTTCCTCAAATACAAAATTCCAACCCTTCTTGGAGCTATTTGAGGTTTAACTTTAAGATCCGATCATTAATCAAGATGCAAGCAAGCTGGTCCGGATATTCAGTTATCAAAACAAAAAAATTCACATTTGAACCATGTTCAGAACCCCGAAGTCCGATCCATTGATGAGCAGAATCACTAATTTTCCACCCCCCTTTTTATTTTTCTAAATAATTTCCCATTGTGCACTACACTTTGTCTTTAAAATTCAAGCTATCCTTCACAATTGCCGTGTAAAAGGAGTCCATTCCATTGTGGGTCTACTTCTTCCCCAATTCCCTATTGGACAAACGAAACTTTAATTGCCTTGTTTTCTTCAACGTATAAAACAAGGGAGAAAAAAACACATGGCAATTATTAAATTTTATGTGGTAACATATGAGTTAAGATGTGCATTTTAGGGGGAGAAAAAAACGGTCCCCATATTGATGCAAGGACCGCACGTTTCACATGCATTATAAATTACAAAATAAATTTTGTTCGGATGCCATTTTAGTTTTAGTTTTCATTTTGTTTCTATTCATTACTCTATTTCTTTTTCCAATCATTACCCTATTTTTTCAATTATTACTTTCTTATCTCTCTCTATCTCTCTCCAATCATTACCCCTATCTTCAATTATTATCCTATTTCTCTCTCCACTCACTACCAAAATTAAACTAAACTAAACTCCCATCCAAACACTACCAAAAACTATTTCACCGTCCTTATAGCTAATTTTTTCATATTAACTTTCCCATGTTATTTCCGTAGAAAAATTCGGATTTGGAAAATGCTTTTATTTTATCACCTTTACGCACACACGAAGCATGCCTTAGACATTCCTTCCTACAACCCTCTTCCTCCAATATGAAATCACACGCTTCTTTACAAACAACACTAATACACTTGATACCACACCAATAAGAGAGGTCGAGAGGCCCCAATGTAAATCATTTGCCATGGTGTGCACTACACTATTAATTTTGTTTTTTCGATTTTCAATTCCCCTTGTTTGGTTTAAAACGAAACAAACAGAAGACAAAATCAAACCAAGAGAGACATATTTTACCTTGTTTGGTTTGCAATACGTGTAGACCTACCCCACGGGCAGTGAATCTATCAATGGCTTCCATTTATGCAAAGGCAAATGAATGTTAAGAGAGTTACAAAGGAGAATTTCTGGGGGCCTGGGGGAACAAAGAACAAGTGAGATCCCCAACCCTAATTGGGACTATTTTATTTATTTTTTCCTCATACATGTAATGAATCTCAATATTAGCATTTATACCAAGAGTGCGTTTTGCTTTGCCAAAATAGGTTTTATCTCCTCAACACCCTAAAAAATGCGAAACCGGAGTTGTGGTGGGTCTGAATGGATAACTACCGTTCGGACGGAAATGAATGCACAAAGTGTGTTAAAATACTGACGAACAATGCATCTAAAGTAGCCACAAAAGTCTACGTGCATTTTCAGTACTCCTTTGCCACTCTGCCTTTGAAATCATGTATATATTGTGATCTTAAAATCTGTACAAACGCTGATGAGATTCCCCTTAGGAAAGTAAGTACACAGAATTAGCAAGTCAGTACCTAATAAAACTTGTGTATATAAATGCTACCTGCAAACCAAATTCCAACAATTGAACATACATATGTAAACATTGAAGTAGGATATAAAAATTGCTAATTTTATGGTACAAACGATAGAATTTCTCTTGGCCGTGGAGAATTATCCATGGTTGTATAGAATTACTCTTAGCCACGTAGAATTACGCATGGCCACGTAATTCTCTGCAACCAAGACTAATTCTATGCGGCCAAATGTAATTCTTTGCGGTCAAGAGTAATTCTACGAGGCCAAGAGTAATTCTTCGCGGTTATGAGTAATTTTTTGTGGCTATGAGTAATTCTTTGCGGACACGAGTAATTATTCGCGGACATTTCTCTCTTTTATATCTATCTCACTTCTCCCTCTCTGTATTTAACTGTGTTGCCGCGGTTATCTAAACAAGTATTAGTATTATTTGATAGAGTTAAAGAACACATTTCGGTGATCCACTATACCCTATTTCTTTCTTTTATTATGTCCATCTCCCTTTGGGTTGTTGCCACGACAGTTTGTGAAGAAAATAGTTATCGCCACTGAAAATTCTTGGTTCTCCTCAATTGGACTTTAGAAAACCTAACTTCCCATTTGGAAGTTTTAATTTGACCTATGTAACATATAAGCCTTCCTTTGTTGGTATCACAGTTTTGTAGTGGATTTTGCATGTAATTCCATTAGGCTCACAGTCGGGGACGTATTCAATGGGAAGATGATTATGAGTTGGACTGGCTGAAAATTCTAATGAGTCAAGAAGACTTCGGGTTGGTGCTGTGCAATGAGCCGTGCTGCACACATCCGAGTCGTAGGATTGTGCATCCGACGGCTCGGATCTCATATCGGCAACCAACGACTGAGAGTCGTTCATTGTCAAGATGAGATCTAAGCCATCAGATGCACGATCTGACGGCTTGGAAATGCGCAACACGGTATTGCGCACACCACTGCCAAACACATCCCCAGGAGTGCTATGACTTTGAATGTGTAAATCCAAGTACAGGTCATCGTGTAATAGTAATACTCTGTATAGTCCGATGTTGATTTACAAGAAAAGAAAAAGTAAATTGAAGGTGAAATTTGGGATAGAACTCAAGGGTTTTTTTCTTTTTTGGTCTTTCAATTAGGGAGATCCTTTACATCATGTATGAATTACAAATTACAAATCACATGACACTACATTAATTGGAGAATCCACGGAACCAAGCCTAACAATTTAACTAAATTAACAAGAAAGAAGCCCATCATATATGAGAGCGAAAGCGCAATTTTTATTTCTATTTTTGAAGAATTATATGACTAAGGTGCTATTGCACAAACTTGGTGCTGCTCTAGCTAGCACCGTAAACACTGCTTATTGGTGGACTTAAATTCCACCCCACTTTATCACCAGCAATTCCAAACAGCAATGATTCCACACTTAGAATGAATAGAAAGGTGTTAAAGTCATAGTGACTCCAAACAATAACGATTTCCCCTTTCTCGATGTTTTCTTGTCGAGTTCAATAAATCTTTTCCTTCGGTTGAAAAAAAAAAATGCATGGCTATACTAATGGAAAGGTGTTAAAGCACAAACTTTTTTCTTTAAACTGAAGAAGGTAATGTAACACACGCAAAACTACAAACTGACGCATGCACTAGAATGAAAATTAACTAAGCTTAACACTTCTGTGGGGAAAAAATCACAAGAAAAGGAAAAAAATAGTAAATCTAACAACTAACCATGATCTTCCTCTGGTGTAAAATGTGAATTACTAGGAAGTGATCCATGCACCAAAGCATGTTTTCCATGTCTTAGTACCATATGCAAGGAAATAGGTTGGTAACAGAGATTCCATGTCAATGGTTGGGTTCAGTGGGAGATCAATTGTACTAAATATGATGTTGAAGTTTGGGAGGATGTTCCTAGTTCTATAATTCATTTGGATAACGAAACCAGCTAGCTGCGTCGATCTATAGTTTTGGAAGTTCATTGGTGCGTTAATATATACTTGGTTGAAGACTTGAAGTCCATCTGATCACCTGGATATTTGTTGTCTTTTGTGTTTCACTAGCACTTTATCTCTCTTTCCGATAGAATGTGCATCAACATAGCGGGATGTCTGGGTTGTGGCGTGATGTATCAATTGCCTTGTAATATATTTTGGTTTGCATTAATTAGAAGATTACTGTGGCTTTGTCAAAGATAACATGTAATGAACTCCGTTATTTTGTTTCCATTAATTAATTGGAAGATTACTTTGGCTTTGTCAAATATATATCACATGTAATCAACTTTGTTATGTAAGTGTCACCAGACTTGTATCAAAATATTCTTCATTTTTGAAGAACTATTTAACTAAGATGATAGGGCACAAACTTGATGCTGCTCTAGCTAGCACCATAAACACTGCCTATTGGGCTATTGGGGGACTTAAATTCCACCCCCACTTTATCACCAGCAATTCCAAACAATTAATAATGATTTCACACTTAGCACGAAATTCATTCATTATTAACGCGTTGCTATACTAATGGAAAGGTGTTAAAGCGCACTCTTTTTCTCTCTTCAAAATGAAGCAGGTAATGTGACACTCAAAAAACTACAAACCGATGCATGCACGCACTAGAATAAATTAACTAAGCTTAACACTTCTAAGTGAAAAAATATCACAATAATGGAAAAAAAATAGTAAAACTAACAACTAACAGAGATTCCATGTCGATAGTCGGGTTCCGTTGGAGATTAATGGCACTACCAAACATGATATTAGAGTTTGGGAGGATCGATGTTCATAGTTCTATAATTCATCTGGATAACGAACCAGCTAGCTGCGTTAACCTTGGCGAAGCAGGTCGACGGATCGATTCTAAATTTATAAGGTTGAAGATGATGACTCAGCAGCCAGTACGGAGGATACGGATGCATTGGGGGTGAAAATGGTAGAGATTTCCAATAAGGAATTTGTGGAAGATGTCTCGGGATCCTCAGACTATGGGGTGTTAAGGAATGTGTTAATCCTCGGCTGGTCTGGAATGAGAATGTCGGGCTTGGCCTTATTGATGGAGTTGTTGGATCGGATCGGTCCACCATTATAAGCCTTATTGATGGAGTTGTTGGATCGGATCGGTCCATCATTATAAGGATTCTTCTCCCGGCCCAATACTATGGTTGAGCTCCCTGTCGATCGACTCGTTTGATATGGAATCCATGTGGGGACATTGATGATGTGGGTACAAAGGATTGAAGATCCAAAAGGAAAGGAAAAAAGAAGAGTTCGCCCAATATGAGGTGATGGGATTTTTCAGAAAATCAGGCAGGGGGAGGGGTAAAACGAAGAGACACAAACCAAAAGCTATTTTTTGATCTGCCGTGGCCACAATATCATTGTCTATTTCTTCCGATGGGATCGATAATAGGAATAGAATCATTCTAGATGAGACTCAAGCTGTATGGGTCATTGATATGATCACTTTAGGAATTGGATACGATGGCAATGAAGGGGAAGTGATTATAGTAGAATCGCTCAAATGAAGGAAATCGATGAAGAGCGATAGAAAGCCATGTTGGCCGCAAATTAATGGGTTTTTTTCATATGCTTTGAGGGAGTTAGTTTAGGGTGCTTTAGGCCCCGTTCAGATGGCAAGAGAGGATGGAATTAAAAACAAACTTTTTTTTTTAATTTTTGGTATGTTCAGTTAACAAGAAAATCGTGGAAATCACAAAAATATTTTTCCTACCAGGACTCACTTTCCTCCAAAATGCAGCAGGAATTTATTTTTCTGAGAAAACTTTCTCCCGCTAAAATGCACTTCCCTCCTCCCGCTAATATCACCTTTCCCAATCTATCTCCTCACCTTGGTAGTGAGTTGGCATTCAATTTATCTTTTCCTAAATAGTTTGTTTCTTGAACGTTTTTTTTTTTTCAAGAAAGAGCAAGATATTTTTTTCATCGTAGTGTACGCCGGATCTTTGGCATACTTTCTGGGGGTTGCTTCAATTATTTTTCCTCCCTTCTATAATCTGTTGGATATACCATTGGCTGTATCCCAGCTTGCTCCTTTCCCTCTGTTCCATAAACCACATAACACTGTTTAGAGTAGTGCAACATATGCTTAACGGTACGAGCACACCGCAGAATCCATAGCCTACTTAAACTACAGAATTAATAAGAGTAAACACAGGATCATCATAGCAAGCCGTAGCCTTAGTAAACTACATTTATTCAGGAAAGTTGCAAACTGAGACAACATTAAAAAAGCAGAATGGGAAATTACAGCATACTATACTGCAATAAGTCTATAACAAACAGCAGAAGCAATTGAAGCATCACGTAGATATTGCGTCAAGGAGCGTCTTCAACACCAACTATACCTCAGAAACCTAGGACAAGAAAAAAGTAATAATTAGATCAGACATATGCCGGACAGAATATGACGCAAAGCGTAAAAACAGACACATAGTTAAGAAGATATAGGGCATTTTGAAATTAGTTTTCTTGGGACTTATAACAAATAAGTGACTCATGATGCAATCCAAGGCAAACGAAAAAACCAAGTAAAAATTTGAATGAATGACCGATAAATTAACATTCTTTTCATTTATAACATCAAATGTCAGCTGTCTTGAACAGAATCCGTCTCCTTGTGCTGTAGCTAATGCTAGCATAGTTTTTTGTAAAGTATAGGCAAAAATATATAAACACCCCCTCAACTATTACTTTTTCTCATGGAGACCCCCTCACGTTTAAAAGCGCCCATATATGACCACCCATGTTAAGTAGAATTGTTGTGTTAGGCGTAATGTATGTAAGCATCTACGGAGAAAACCATTGTTAGCTGGACTAGTGAATAAATCTGATGTTTTCAGAGCAAAATGTATGATTTTTCTTAACTGAGTAAGAAAGTGTGGCCCTACCTACTCGTAATCACATTGCAATTCTAGATCTTCTACCTTCACTTACTGAACTTCCAAGAAGCATGTTCTTTGTCTTATGCAAACCGGTGAGAACCTTATTGATGTTCGGCCGATTTGTTGCTTGTTCTTGTGAACAGACGACTCCAACTTGAAGTAGTGAAATCAAGCACTCGTGAATTTTGTGACTGCTAAGAGAGCTCTGATTCCGAGCACTTCTAATACTTGTGCTTGCCTCTACCATTTGTCCTTGATGAATCAATGTTTGGTCGAAAATGCTCTCCACTGGTTCAGGCAGGGCTGTCTTAGCAAAGTTGTGGAGAGTCAAATTACCGGTAAACATGCTATCGGTAGGTCTTTTTCCGGTAACCATCTCCAATAAAAGGATGCCATAGCTATACACATCTCCGGATGTGGTTACCTCATTTCCCATGCCATACTCTACAGTACTTTCATTAATTAGTAAATAAACTTATGACGATGCTTGGTCAGAAATATATCAAAGCATAGAAATGTGCCTTGTGTAGCTAGACAGCAGTTTACAACTATGTCAATAGATGTTTCATAAGACTTGTAACGACATTAGCTTCATGTGGTTATAAAATTCGAAAGGGTAACTAGAAACCATCTTAGGAATTCTTACCAATATATGTTGAATCGAAATGTTGATGGTTCTAAATTTTCATAACAAGTTGAAGCTACGGTTCACGAATTTTACTTCAACTGATTGATTTACACAATAAAGACATTGAAAACCGTCAGACTTTCCTATTTCTAGTGGGAATAGCATAATTCACTAAGCAAAACTCCATTTCCCACATTGCTTGGCAGCCTCAAAGGCCTTCACTAATCCAGATGTCGGTTGCATAAATGGCTTCGACCTTTATATTTAGGGTATTGACAATATACCGACTTGATAACAAGCAGTAATCATTAGTAAAAAGAAAAATATTCATCATCTTCTATTCTCGCTAACTCTTGCTATGACTACAATGAAAGGACACAAACAAAAGCTCCCTATTGCAATGCTAAAACTAAGATGTCTATCTGTTGGTACATCTTCCCATAAAGGGAAAAAATAAGAACTTCGTGCCATGTACAGTGATGCACTTTTGTTTCAAGTGACATATTGGAAATTCCCCTTGATTCTCAGGTTAGAGCCAGCCAAATGTTATGGTAAGTAGAAAAACAAGGAAAAAACAATTCACATTGGATGTGGTTTTGCAAAGGAAAAATGTAACGTCTTAAGAGGTATATTTACCTGGAGCGGCATAACCAATAGACCCTCTCATGCCAATGGAGCTCGATTGATTTGCAGAAGACTCATGGGTGGCTTTGAGAAGAAACCTTGCTAAACCAAAATCAGCTACACATGCAGTCATGTCATTATCTAGAAGAATATTGCTTGGCTTCAAGTCACAGTGAACTATTGGTTCATAGCAATTGTTGTGAAGATAATCAAGAGCAGAAGCAACATCGATTGCAATATGAAGCCTCTGTAGCAAGTTTAAACTCCTTAGCTCCTTGTGTACACTGTCTCCATTCCCAATTGTATGCAACCACTCGTGTAGGCTCCCATTGACCATGAACTCATACACCAGAGCTTTGAAATCGTTACCTTGATAATCGATACTCGAACATGCTGTAAGAATTCTTACAAGATTTCGATGTTTGATGCTCTTCATGGCTTTACACTCGGCTATGAAACTCTTTGAGGCACCACGGAATTCAAGGTTTAGAACCTTCACTGCAACAACTTTTCCACTTTGATCAAGAATTCCTTTATAAACTGCACCAAAACTACCCACTCCAATTAAGTTGGATAGAGAGAACCCATCAGTAGCTCTAAGCAGACTTTGGTAGGACAATTGCGGAAATGAATTTCCTAAAATCCTGAAGGGGGGTACTTTTGTTGTCTTCTTAGACCAACAAACATAAAGAACACCCAACATCACAAATAGTCCTAGAAGCCCAAATGATATCGAGAGTGTTAAGTTCCCAATTAGAGAGAATCCTTTCCTTCTAGAGGTGCATCTGCGCAACTGCAATTTAGTTATGCCCCCACAAAGTTTGTTGTTTCCTCCAACAGAAATGGCAGTTGCATTCTTAAATATACCTCTTTCTGGTACTGCACCCTCAAAATCATTGAATGACAAGTCTAATTTGTTTAAAAAGATGAAATCCTCCAAGTACTTTGGGATTTGTCCTAAGAAATGGTTGTGAGAAAGATTTAATTCATCCACACCTCTCAAATTAGCCAAGGTTGCAGGAAGGTTTCCCCAGAATTTGTTGCCATCAAGGTATAGTAGTCTTAGTGTTACATAGCTACCAAGAATCCTTGGAATTTTGCCGAACAATGTGTTCTTAGAAGCAGAAAATTCTACTTTATGTTTTAAATTTCCTACTTCTACTGGAAGGTTACCAACCAAATTGTTGTAAGATATATCTAGATACAACAATGATGAGATGCTGATAACTTCTTTGGGTATGGTACCACTAAGATTATTATGGTCAAGATATAGTAGCTGCAATAAATGAGATTTCCCAATACTTGAAGGGATGCAGCCTTGGAGATTATTTTGAGACAAAACAAGTTTAATTAAAGCAGTTGAATTTGCAAGACATGATGGGATCTCCCCATAGAATTTGTTACCATGGATAAGCAACTGCTGCAACTTTCGGAGCTTTCCAATTTCAGCAGGAATGTTGCCGCTTAAATGGTTGTCAGATATGGCAAGACCCTGCAAATTGATAAGATTCCCTATCCCGGTTGGGATACTCCCGCCTATTTTATTGCCATTCAAACCTAAGTTATGAAGATGAGAGGAAAAGTTGCTAATTGATTCAGGCAACACTCCCCCAAAGTTATTGTCGCCCATGGTAAGATCATGCAACTTGGTAGCATTGGTCAATGAGTTTAGAAAGCTCAAGTCATCCACTTCCCCCGTTCCTAGAAGATTCTGATCTAACTGTAACACCTCAATATCACGCATGTTTCCTAAAGGAGGAAATTTTCCATGAAATCTATTTCCTCCCAGGTAAAGGCACTACAACAAATAAGGCTTTTAATAGCGTGCCAAAAACGCTATAGTATCATATACATAGCGTTCAAGAGAACGCCTTATTAGCCGATGCTATTAAAAGTCTTCGCTTTCAATAGCGTTCATTGTCCGCTATTGTTGATCTCTTTTATAGTGGGCAATGAACGCTATGGAAATCTTTCAATAGCATGCATTGTCCGCTATTGTTGATCTCTTTTATAGCGGGCAACGAACCCTATGGAAAGTAATAGATAGCGTTCAGAAAAATGCTGTATTAGCCCATGTTGTTAAAAGTGGGGAGCAAATCATAGTATTTTCTGACTGCTGTTTATCATAAACTTGTAATAGCGTTTCCTGAATGCTATGTATTATAGACCTGTGATAGCAGTCCTGGAACGCTATGTATTCTCCATGAATTACATAAAAAGCATTTCATAAGCTCATTTGACAACACATTTTTTGCCAAAATACTAAATGAACCAATGAACTACACATAAATTCACCCAGGATTTCATTCAAAACAAAAGAGAAATATATTTCCATCCAACATCATGTAACTTCAAATAAAAATAAATTCACTAGCAAGCCTTCATGTCCTTCCAACATTTTGAAAGAGAATGGCATGAGTGAAACAATCTTATTGTCCCAAAAGTTGCCCACATGTCTTGACACAAAACAGGAAGTACTAAGGAAAAAACTTCAACTAAGTTCTAGCAGCACCATTGTAATCTCCATCTTCATCAAAGTATGAGGAAATATTGATCTCTTCCAACTCGAACACCTACATAGAGATATTGAACACTCATTATCCAGACATAATATATTTACTAATTCATCTACAAGAAAATGGAATTTCAGAAAACACCACCACTAACCAAGGTCCCCTACTGAGACTTCATACACACGACAAGCACATGCACAATAGATAAAGCACTATAGAGTTGGGAATCTTGCACTAAAGAATTGGGAATCTCACAAATGTTAAGCCAATGTGTGCGTTATCCAAAATTACATGCTATATAAGGGGAAAGTTTTAGTTGAGCAGAGTATTTCATTGACTTTCCAACTATTACTAGGCTATCAAATGTCCTAAGTTCAACTTTGTTTTACAGCACATAACTCGATCTCCCTGGACCTTGTATAGTGAGATAGCTTCTCTCTTTTAGCCAATAAGCATCTTTGTTTCCATTTCAGAATCAGAATGGCATAAAACAGACCAAGCATCAGCATCAAATAATCCTTGGTCATACTCATATATCCAGAATTCAAGTCCTTGGACTAAGTGATCACTACCAGAATATTTTCCCTTCCTTTTTTTGCGCACACTCATAATCTTTTGTTTGGTCAATGGGATCGTTTGATAGATAAATAACTAATTAGCTCCAATGGTAATCCATGCAACTGCACTAGAATATTTCCCGAGGCATAATATCATCATTGTGCCAGATTAACATGACAAAAAAACTTCGGACCGCCATCAGATGGCTCCCATATAAACACAAAAAGGGCACCACAATGTCCCTAGAGTATTAAATTAAACTACGTTCTCGTCCTTGCATAAACAAAGCACAAAATGAAGCCTCACCTGCCGAATAGGGTGATCTGTAGGAAGGAAGCTACCAATTGTTTTCCCATACACTTCACAAGTAGACAAGTGAATGAGACGCTTGTTGTTTTCCGAATAGTACTTCACCTCATCCCACATAACATCCAATTCACATCAAAATGCACATTCAGCTTCAACCAATGCCAACAACAAAATCAAAAAACTCCACACAACTGTCAAGAATCACAATAATTCACCATTAAAGCCATGCGCATTTCATTAACACTCCGGAATAAAACATCAAGAAAATCAAAGGCGCGTACCACGGGTAGAGCATCGATGAAGTTGCTGTAAATTGTGTCCAGAGGCCTCGTATTGTCAAAATGGACATTGACTTAGTGCGTGGGTCAGTAGACGACCACGGCCAGTGACCATCAACACAGTGCCCTCTCTCCCACAGAACTTACACTGAAGCAAAACAAAAGAAAAAAGATGTCATTCAAGACAGGACCATAATAATTTCACACAAAAACCACAAACAATGAAGTACAATAGTAGATGTAAGTCCTCAGGATCACAAAGGTTTAAGAGACATAGAAATTACAGCAGAGATCAGACGCATGACTTGCACTAGTCCTATCCCTTTCTCGAAGAAATTAATTAACAAGTTGTGGTTTTGCTAAAGTTATGGATAAGGAAATTCCAGACATCTGTAAGATGTCAAAGCAAATAGTATGAACAAATAAATACGTCCTCTGCACACAGCCATGCGTGCAAATGCAGAAAGGGAGATGGCAGGGGGCAGGAGGGGACAAGTTTTCATTAATGAAGATAAATAGTAGCACTATGAGCACCTGTTGCCAGTCCAGTTGTGAAAGTACTGCATATGCAAAACAAGAACCACCTAAGTACAAATAGTAAACCAAAAACCAACTATCCATGCTCATGTTCTTTTATGCAATAGAAAACAAACCTCATGGCCAATAACTCCTAAAATTGTAGCATAATCTGCATCTGTAGCAGTTTCTGGGGATGCCAATACAAGCTTGGAATTGAATAATCTGACAATGATCAAGCCAGACAACCATCACTGAAATGAACTCGACAGTAAATATGAAACAAAGAGCTAACTTTTCAGGAAGCATACATTCAAGCTCTTGTTTTCCATGGCTCCCGTGGTAGTCATTGCATGAAACAGAATCCGTAACTTAAAAATCGGAAAGCCCATCAAATATTCAGGGAAATCACGTATAGGAGAAGCATAGAGTATGTCGAGAATTACATGTTAAAATCTGGGACAGCTACGATATTAAATAGATCCAAGTCATACTCAAGCCCAAAAACCTATATGGAGAGAGAGAGAGCACGCTTTAGCATAAGCATGATGGAGATAGACCGGAGAATGCGTCCATAGGATTGCTTAAAGGAGAAATAAAAGTATACAACTCACATCCTCATCCCATTTCATAGCTTCCTTGAGAGAATACATGGTGTGTTCAGTTTTTGGTATATCATGTGCTGGGGTCCAGATTCTAAGAGAAACCTTACGATTCTACCTTTGTTTCTCGGTCAACAAAGTCAGGAATTGGTTGGTGAAGAATCTGGAAGATCTTAAACATCTAGAAACTATAGGATCTGCTTCTACAAGATCAACTAGTATGTAGGAATCAAATTGCTAGGGCAGAACACTTTGCGGAGTAGGAAAGCTCTTTCTTTTGCCCCTCACTCCGATATGAAGTCTTGTCTTGCTGCTCCGTTTATGACACAAATGATATGATATAATATATTAGTATAAAAAGAATATTAATATATATAAAGCACTAGACTCAGCTTGACCTACTTGACTTAGTGGTTAGAGTATCACTGTCCTTGTCAGTTCAGTAGCTAAAGCCACTCTTCGCTTTACTTGAGTAGCTTCGCCCCTGGAGATCTATCTAGTTTCATTTCCGTTCTTCTTGACTCAGCAATTTGAATTTTCAACAAGGGAAGGGCGCCTAAAATTTTCATGGAATGCTATTGAATAGTTAATGAAACGTTATAATGTTTAAGGCGCAAGTGTTTTCTCCAGTTCTTATCACTGAACGCTGTTATTGCTTCCTTATTATAGCACTTCTAAAAAAATGCTATGGGAAGACATATTTGTAAAGGTAATAGTTCATAGAGTGAGGCATTTGCAACAGATAAAATATATGGGGCTAATGACCATCTTAACCAATTGCCAATAAACCCAACTCCAATTGATCTTTTGATATAGAGGGCCAAAGGTGAGGTGGAGAGGCCATATAACTAGTATCACACATAAGAGTAATGAGTCATCAAGTATCACCAAACTCCACCATATGTACACTAGGAAACAATTTTTTTTCTTTCTATTTTCCTACACTCCTGTACTTTTATTTAACATTGTATCTAACGTCAAAATTGACCTCTTATTACAATAAGCGATGTGTCATTTATCTAAAGTCCATAATTATAATTTTCGAAGACCAAAGTATGCTGGTTCTCATAAGGTTATCACTTACCACTGACATAAGTAGGCAAAAAATAAGTGTACCCTGATTTTCTCTTTGTCTACATGGTTCAGTCACACCCAATAAAATGCAAGTGTCGTTGCCACTGGTGTGTGTATAAATATTGTTTTTAAAGAGGATTTTTGCCAACCAACCATATGAGTATCCATCAACATATAGGGAAAAAGAAAATCTTCACAAGACAAATCACAAAATGGGTATCCATCAATATCACATCATATAGACCAAAATATTGCCCAGTAATTTCAACAGGGTATGAGAGATATGAGGCGATAAGGATTGGTGCTACACTTTGGGTAGAACGCTATTTGGGAAGAACACTATATATGGAGTTTTTAATGGAACGCTGTAAAAATCATTCCATGTATGCGGAACGCTATGACAAATCATTCCGTGTACGTGGAATGCTATGACAGACTCTTCCTCTTCTTGAATGCTATTATTCGTTCTATATAATAGCATTTTTATTAAAACGCTATGGTATTATGCTGTTAAAAGGCTTATTTGTTGTAGTGTCTGAAGTTGAGAGTCCGGGAAAAGTTCACATGATCATACATTTCACCCAATTGCAATTAACTCAACTATATATAATGGAAAAGTAATAGTTCATAGAGGGAAGGAACTCACGATAGGCAATATCTTCTTCCAATATGATATGTCATTGAGATGGAAATTATGCTATGATGGGTCCTCAATCCAACAGGAAAACCTTCATGCCTTGCAATATTTTTGTTTCGAAAGTATGCCTAATTAACCAAGAAATACAACAATGATTAACTGCCACAAGACATCTATGAGCAATATACTAGTCTTTTCCTTCATCAGTTCATCACTAGATAGTCAAACAAGTACTATAGAGCTTGATTTTAAATAACACAGTACATACCAATCTCAAGTTTGAAAACACAGTACATACACATAGAAAAAAAAATTCCATCAAACACATATATCCATTACTACATAGCCAAATAGAAAATTTGATCAAACATAAGAAGCAAGTCTCTACAACTAAGAGTACCACACTTTCAACATATAAACTAGGCAACAAATTCATATAGCAATCAGTTCTTTCCGAAGTATCATCCACCTCTTTAACTTCAAACTGCATTATCAGGGTTCCATAGTTTACTAAAATGTCTATTCGGGCAGCCAATTCTAGCTCCAAAATAGGACCCAATTTTGTGAAGAATTTTTCCAGCCAAGCATGGCTTGTATCTTCTGGTAAGTTATCAATAAATAGAGTAACCCATTGAGCATCCCTTTTTTCTCCTCTGTTGAGATTTTCATATCCCACTTTAGCATCCAATTTACGTTTGTTACCCAACACAGGAATCCAAGCTCATGCGTCACTTCTCAGTTTTTCCATTTGACACTCAAAATTATTCCGTAGACATAAGCATACCAAAAATCAAAACCAGCAGAGAAGAACACCAGATAAACAAATGGAACTAAACAAAACAGAATAGCGCATAAACAAAAGCCTCAAAGAGATGGAACTTATACGAAGATACCACGGATGATGGCGAAAGGTGACTATGCAACGAAGATCGAACGTCGGCAGTCCTAATCAATGGAAACCAATCGAGCCTGAGCAGCGGAAAATTGGACACCCGATGCACGCAGAAAGTGACCCAGCAGCGGGAAAGGGCTGGAGCAGGTGGGAAAACTCGAGGGAAGGTTCGGAGAGGGGAGAAAGGGATACGGAAAAGGAAGACGGGCCTGAGGCGAGGGGGAGAGATAGATTTGGGGTCGGGAAAGTGGTGGCCGGCGATAGCTGCCAGGGGAAGCCCTGGAAGGGGCTAGGGTTTCATAATTCTAATCCCCTAAATCGTAAGGGTGTATTGTTGTTAGCTAAATGAAAGGGATTGAACGTTGTAATTGAGTTGAACGCTGTAATCAACTTTTATGAAACGCTGTAAAATTTCTTCCGCTCCGCTACAGTACCATGAACGCTATGGTAGCCTCAATATACAACTCAATTATAGCATTTTTAAAAAACCGCTATAAGATTATGCAATTAAAAATCATATGTGTTGTAGTGAGGTAACATAATTTGGTGGCATTGGACACTGAAATAGGTATATAACCAGTAAACAAGTTGTCATGAAAAACTAGGCGTTCAAGATTAGGAAGAGTGATTCCTAGGTCTGAAGGAAGGCTGCCTTCAATTTGGTTATTCTGTACTAGTAAGCTGTCTCATAGAAGAGAGATTATAGAATGAGAGAGGAAAGGTACCAACCAACTTGTTTGCTCCCAATCTGAGAAATTCCAATTTTTTGCATCCACCAAGAGTATCTGGTATATTCCCAGTAATACTATTGGAATAAGCATTAAGATTCATAAGAGAAGATAGATTCCCAAGAGTAGAAGGCAGACCTCCTGTTATGTTGTTTCTTTCGATCAGCAGTCTCTCGAGCTTAGTCAAAGAACCGAGCTCTGAAGGAATTTTCCCGGCCAACTTATTGCCAGAGAGTTCAAGGGCAACAAGTTTAGAGCAACTGGATATACTGGACGGAATTTCACCGGTAATCGAATTATTGACCATTGTCAATATTTGTAGTCTCCGCAAGCGGCCGAGTTCTGGTGGAATTTTATGACTCAAGCTATTGTTACCCAGCCATAGTTCCCTGAGAAAGCTCAAGTTCCCGATGTGAGGCGAAACTGACCCAGTGAGCTCTTGATGTTCAAGCCTCAACACGATGGCCCTACGGTGTCGGCTGCCACATGTCACGCCAACCCAGTGACAAAACTGGACGGATTCATTCCATGAGTTCAGAGCTCCGAAGGGATCACTGGTTATTGCAGCCTTGAATGCAAGCAAGGCTAGACGGTCAGTCTCGTTTCCGCCTTGCCTAATGCCTGCTGCAAGAGGAGAGCCGGAATGCAAGGACAACAGAAAAACGACGTGTATGAAAAGGAAGAAGGGCTTTAACACTGCCATATCAATGTGGTGATTGGAATGTCGGTTTACTTGCTGCAAGCAGATAACTTCGCTTAAATAGAGTGTTGGTTTGCTTGTTTGACTGTCATAGATTTAAAAAGATGATGGAGTGGAACCAATGGGCAATGGGTGTTGTTTCCATGGTTTAGGCCTTGTTTGGCTTCACTTAGAGGGTCATCTTTTTCTTGAAACATTTTTGTTTAAGACGACCCAAAAATTTACAGCAAGTAAACACCAAAAGTAAAATTGTAAGGTCTCAGGTTCATTCACAATCAATAAGTTTGGGTTTTTTTTTTTCTCTTCTTGTTCTATTTCTTGTGTGGTCGTTATGTCAACAATGATTCATATAATATCATAATCATATCAGGATATGATTATGATAATTTATATGATTACTATATTCTAGCATCCCCTCAAACTCAAGTAGATCTACCAACTTAAGTTTGAAAAAGCCAAGAAAAACTAGGATCAGCCAAGCCAAGAGAAATAAGGAGCAACCAAGCCAAGAAAAACCAAGCACGGCCAAGCCAAGCTAAGAGAAATCAAGAGCAGCCAAGCCAAGAGAAAATTAGGAGAGCCAAACAACAATCATGAGCGAAAGAAGCATGAGAGTAGATATTTGTGGTGAAATCTGAATGAGCGAGCCAATAACATGTTACTAGAGTACCCAGTGGAAGCCAATGAAGTTTAGGCCGCCCGTCGAGAGCGAAAATTCCACATGGCCTAGATCTTATAACTTTGACACCATATGAAGAAAAGCGAAATGATGTAATATTGATTGTGTACAAACTATACCTTTATATAGGCTACAAACTTGGTGACTAAGAAACTAACTAACAAGGTAACATAAATATTAACCTAGCCTAAATAGGAAATATAATATTGAAACCTAGAAAATATGGTAACATAATATTTAACATCCTCTTCAAATTCAAGTAGGTCTACCAATTTGAGTTTGAAAAAGCCAAGAGAAACTAGAACGATTCAAGCAAAAAGAAACCAAGAGTAGCCATGCCAAGCCTAGCCAAACCAGGAAATCCAAAGAATAGCCATGAGCGGGAGAAGCCAACAGAAGAGATTCGATGTGAAAACCCATTGCCCGAGCTAGTTACATGTTATTATGAGTGCCTGGCGGGCGGCGACGAAGTTTAGGTTGCTCACCGAGAGCGAAAATTTTACAGGGCTTAGATTTTATAGCTCTGATACCATGTAAAATATGAGAAAAGACATATTTTATTGAATTTGATAATAAAACTATACAATAAGGCCTTTATTTATACAAGAAGAAGGAGCCTAACTATGGAAAAGAATCGTCCTAATTATAATAAAATTGTAATCAATTACAGTCAGAATAAAATCAAGGGAATCATATAATATCATAATCACTAGAGTTTATGCGTTTTGAATACAACTAAAATGAATTGCAAAATTATTGATCACCCCCGCCAACGAAACTGATTTATACGGGAAGATTTTTTCTTAAATTAGGATCAAAAAGATTTTTTTCTTACCCTTTTATTTAGTTTACAAAAAAACACACACACCAAAAAAATTAAAGTTGATCAATTGATAAACAAAAATATTTCGATCTTACCCTTTTGTTTAGTTTACAATCTGCCTTACACTAATTTTATACATGAAATTTTATTATTTTCTATCTTCCCATAAAAAAAAGAGAGTTAGGATAGGAAAAGTTAGAGAAGATTTTGCCTTGCTTCCGAGAGAGAATACTAATTAATGTTTCAAAAATTACTTCCCTTTCTTATTTCAAAATCCAGCTCTTTATTGGCGTTGAAATTTTATTGCCTTTTTATCTTTCCATAACAAAGAGAGTTAGAATAGAGAATGCTAGATAAGATTGAAAATATGAATTTTCAGCCCTAGGACTCTTCTCAGCCATAGGATTTATGAGGGATAAATTTGAGCCGTTAGATTTATGTACATAAGATTCAAATATTGAGCTGTTTTGTTATATAGATATGATATTACAGGTCAAATATTCTGAACCTTGGGGCCACTAGAGTTTGCCCGCTCATTAACTTCAAGAACCGATAATTACTCGTGAATTGGACATCCTATTATTCAAAAAGATTCACACTTGAAACATGCTCAAGACCCCAAAGTGCACTACACTTTTTGGTTTTTTAAATTCCTTTCATCGTTCAAAATTGCGGTGTAAAAGGGAGTCCTTTAAGAAAGTTCGTTCGCACTTGCCGTGTAAAAAGAATCCATTCCAATGTGGTTCTCCCCATGCATGGTGTGCACTGGAGTACTATGTGTTTTTCGAAATTCCAGTTGCCCAATGTGGTTCTCCCCATGCATGGCTTAAAACGAAACCAACAGAAGTTAAAATCATACCAAGAGAGACAGATTTTACCAGTTAATATGGTTTGCATTTCGTCTAGACCATAGACCTACCCTACGGTTGTTAACTTTAAGACCCATAATTAATCAAGTTTCCCGCACAAACTGACTGAACATCCAGTTATTGAAAAAAATTCACCTTGAATTGAACCATGTTCAGAACCCCAAAGTCCGTCGATCCGCACAACCCTTCAGACGGGTTAAAAAAAAGAAAACTGACTTTGGGGGCCCCCAAATCATTTCCATGCATGTTGTGATCCACACTTTCTGTTTTAGCTTTTTGGTTTTTTCACATTCCGACTGTCCTTCACATTTGCCGTGTAACAAGCGCCTCGGGATGCTGCCATGCAGGGTGCAGAGCGGCATCTGATCATTAATCTTGGCACGGAAGGCTCGGATTGAATCTTAGCACATACATATCTGAACAATCTATTGATCGGTCAAGATTCAAACTGTTAATTCCCTGCTTGAACGACCGGATCGGCCACTCGGCACCACTACCAAGTACCCCCGCTTGGCAACATCTCCCAATCCTACAAAAAGAGTCCTTCCTAATTGCTGTGTAAAAAGAAAAAGAGTCCAATTGGACTAATAAAATTCGGGGAAGTCCTATGGTACACACTCCTATTAAGGGGTATATCGTACACACCATGATTTTAAACCCTTAGATTTAAAAGTGAATGATCCAAACCACCCATTTATTAAATTAAATCAATTAATAAAATGAAAAAAGGACCGAGCAGGTAACCGGTTGTTCTCTCCTCCCTCACATTCTCTCCCTCTCCCTCTCCAAAAAATGACCACAAATTATATAACATAATCATAATTTTTATGACGACACCAAAAATTGGCATTTGCTTACCACAATGTGTCGTACCAAAAGAAATTAATCCAAATATTCTGTAGCAAGACTAAAATATATTGTACCACAATTAACGACAAACTTTAATGCATTCGGAAATGCATTCGGACACGTTAAATGTCGTTTGGTTACATATTTGTCGATATCCATGATTTCTAATTTTGGTGACAATGTTAAATATTGTAGGACTTCACATTCTAACGGTTCTGATCGATCATTTTATAAATATAATCGGTAACAATATTTAGAATTTTTCCTTTAAAAAAATAACATTTAGAATTTGTACATTCAATATACTTTATATGAAACTAAATTCTCTGTTGTAGCTGAACGTACGGTAGACTTGTGACCGCGACACAATACGACACAATAATAACGATCAAAATCATTGATTTCGTTATGCTTGTTAATTAAATAATTCACATAAATTTTTTACTCGATCAGGTTTAGAAAGCCCTTTCATTGGCACCAGAATTCAATCATAAAATGATATTTTCGTTTGATTAAGGATCTAACGATAAGTGATCAACTTCATTCTTGGTACATATAATTTATTCATATCATATAAAAGAGAGACGGTTCCGATCGGCAAAAAAATGCCTTAGATGGGGCTCGGGCAGTGCATTATCAGACTTTAATGTAGCTGAATACCTTAAAAAAATTTCGATTATGTAGTTGTCAATATCTGATGATCTCTAATTTTGGTGACAATATTCTAACAGTTTTGATCAATCATTCTAGAAATATACTTGCTAACGACATATTTTCATTTTGTTATGGAATATATCATCACAAAAAAAAAAAAAATGACAGGTTGTGGTATGGTAACGCCACTTTATGATTTTATTATAACAATTGTGGTTATATTATTTAATTATGATATGGTATTTTGCCAATTATAACTATCGTTAACTGAACATTTTGATTGAATTTTTTTTATACGACACGTTGTGGGTATGAAACCGTCAATTTATAGTGTTGTCATAACAAATTGGGTTATATTACTGAATCTATGGTATTTTAGACATGTCTTATTAAGGAATATTTTAATCAATTTCCTTTTGTACGACATAATATTGTGGTAAGAAAATGACAATTTTAGGTATTGTCATAACAATTGTGGTTATTTTATAAAATTTGTGGCATTTTACAAATATTTTTGGCTCCGGTATAACAACTGTTGATTCTGATATGACATATTTTGATTTTGTTACGGAATATCATATGAGTCAAAGAATTTTTGGTACGACTCATTATGGTAAGATAATGCCAATTTATGGTGTTGTTATAACATTTGTGGGTAGCATTATTTAATTTTTGATATTACATGCATATATTTGGTTAGGATACAAGTATCATGGATTATGGTACAAATAATTATGGTTACATAATAATAATATTTTTTAATTATGGGTAACTTGCTAATAATCTGTTCAACATGTAAATTTTAAAGTACAAGTCGTAATTAGAATCATAAATATGCATTAAAAAATCAAAAATCGGCATAATAAATATCACAAATTGTCATAATTTAGACATACGATATATCTTGTGTACCATAGTTTTCTCCTAAAACTTGCTCTATTTTTTTTTTCAAACTAACAAGGTTTGTTCCCCTAACTAAAATAAAGTGCTTATTTTTTAAATTAAAGGTGATGTATTGTGAGAAAATGACCTCTCTCGTAAAGCGAAAAATAAGTACTTAAAAAATAAGAATCTTAACAGATTGGAAAGAAACTTGAAATATTTGTTTTCTTCAAGGTGTGACTCAAGGGAGAAAAAAGGGTGGCGATAGGACGCCATAATGTTAATGTTTTGACAAAATTTAATTTCATCGGTGAAGTCCAGAGAACATTTGCATAATATTCAAACTGGAATTACAGATTATAACGAACTTGGAACAAATTAACAAGTGAGCTGAGTCATGTATGAATATTCTACTTAAAACAGATTCGCCGTCTTACCAGAGATGGTGGAGTTAGCACCGTCTCCCAGGGTAAAACAAATAGTCTTTTTAAAGCAGATTCACCGTCTTACGTACCGGAGATGGTGGAGGTAGCACCGGTGTCGGTCTCCCAAGGTAAAACGGGTAGACCATGATAATCGGAAACCACGCGCCTTGGCAAACTGAAATTATGTCTGTCTCTCTTCCAAACAAAGAACACATTCAAAATATTTGTCAGTAGGAAATTCGAATTCTGTATGAAACATAGATACCTCTAAGTTAGTAAATGGGACCGGTTAGAGCATTCCCAAATCCCAATGGTGTTCTAAATTTTATTGTGAGTTAATGTGTGCATTAGGGAAAAAATTAGTCCCATATAAGGACAACATTTTCACATGCACTATAAATTCCACAATTCAATTACTGAAAATATTTGATTGTTATTTTATGTCAAAAAAGTTGATTTGGAAAATACTTTCATTCACGTAACTTTTAATTTAGATTATTAGATTTAGTCAGTCATTATGCGTTTTTATCCAAACGCCTGCCTGAGTGCAGACCCGACTTGGACCCGAGATTTTTAATCCAAGTGTCGGTTTTCAGTTTTGACTTTGATAGCCGAAGGCCAAATCAGTATTCGGCTTCTTCTCCAACCTATTTTGATTCCTATAGATCAAGGCTATGATCACCACCACCAGTCCTTGCCACCCTTTCACAACGAACTACACCCACAATCAATCTATGGATATAACAAGGACTTGGAGAGATCGAGAGGCCCCGCCATGCCCCAGTGTCACCCAACTGCAGGACAACAACTTGTGAATAAAGAGTACCATTTTTTATTTTTTTTTGGTGAAGAATAAAGTACCATTCGTCGGTGTATCACTGTGTTACTCCTGAATTAGACGTACATGGTGGATTTGTGTTTGCAATCTTCTTTTTATTAATTGCTCTTCCTAAAATTTAAAAAAAAAAAAAAGAAAAAAGAAATTTTGTTCAGGCCAAGTGTTAACCAATGCCTTTTCTTTTCTTTTTTTATTTTATTTTAACAAAGGCCAATGCCAGTTGGATGACACAAATTTGAACTATTTGTTTTTTGAAATTCCAATTGTTGTTGTTTGGTTTAAAACGAAACAAACTTCTTTCAAGGGTGTTTGATCCGCACTTGCAACTACAAAAGCTGGAGCCGAAATAACCCATGTAAACCCGCCAAATGCACCAAAGAAAACTGAGGCCAGTTAATTTGCAGAATGAGTGCACAAAGTGTGTGAATACTGATGACTAATGCATCTAAAGTAGCCATTAATTAAAAAATATGCAATAAGTAGGACTCAAAAGTTTTATGTGCATTTTCACCCAAAAAACAAAAGTTTATGTGCATAGCTTGTCTATTTTCACTACTCTACCACTCTGCCTTTGAAATCATGTATTGTGATTTTGAAATCTGCACAAATGCTGTGATGTCATTGCATTTTCCTTGAAACTGGTTCACTGTCTATCCAAAGTGATATTGACATTTGCAGACGCATAGAAGAAAAAAATGCAAACCATCAAACGTGACATGGATTGCATTCTGGTCATATGAATCGAATAAATAGCGTGTATATCCATGTTTGCACTTTTCATGAATGTTGTACCTTTAGCGGAAAGAAAAATGAAGCAGCAAAATGTGAACTCTGAATTCTCTGAATAAGTAAAAGAAAATATATGTGAAATCAAAATGCTGAATCTTTACTACATAAGTTGCCTCATTGATGCAGCGCAGCCTATTTGCAAGAAGAGATCACGAACTTGTTTATATTAAAGATTCTCTCTTTGAAACATAAACACAAATAGGTATGAACTAGAGGTACTCTCTCTTCAAACACACAATTGTGAGAAAATTCTCAATTTTTCTTTAATTCATTAAACAACTAATTTGCCCTAAGGCTAACATCTCAATTTATAGTAGAGCATTACTAAAATACTAAAAAGGAAATAAAATCAATCCTAATTCTTCTTGACCAAGCATCCTACAAAATAGGAATGGTAGTTCAAAACAAATTAGGAAACTACATACTTCTTAGAACACTTATTCCTAAAATCGATTTTATTTAAAATGAGGACGCCCTTACCTAAAGGGGACTATATATATATGTGTGTGTATATATATATATATATATATGTATGTATCGGGGGCGGTTCTGCGGACAACCAATTAAACACCTAAAAAAATACCCGAAATCTCAATCTCATAATTTCCGATAAAATTTTTATGATCCGAACCGTTCAATGTTTGCAGAATGTGATTTTAAGGGTGCCCGCAAGAAAATAGCAAAAAATATGACCGAGAAGTACTTGTTTTGAGCAGTTTTAATTGAACCGTTCATCAATCTAAGTTAAGAACTGCTCAGATCAAGCCATTCCCGGTCCCTTTTTTTGCTGATTTCTCGCTAGTACTTTTAAAATCACGTTCTGATCACATTGAGCGGCTCAGATCACTAAAATTTGATTGGGAACAATGAGGTGTTTTTTTATATATTTAATTAGTTGTCCTCGAAACCGCTCTGTGTATGCGTGTGTGTGTGTGTGTGTGTGTGTGTATATATATATATATATATATATATATATATATATATATATATAAAATAAAACAAAACGGTGTGGGGACAAGTTGTTAGAATGGCTAGGATTCATTTGATTCAAAAGCTCATGTGTTCTTTCCAACTCTCTTAAGAAAATATTCACTCTTACAAATATATTACAAAAACGCCATCAATTTGTTTTTCTTCCCTACCAATTAGCTTATGTTTTGTTGATTAAAAAAAAAATCCCGTAGTTACCGCCCCATCTCTCTCTCTCTCTCTCTCTCTCTCTCTCTCTCTCTCTCTCTCCCTCTCTCTCTCTCCCTCTCTCTCTCATCAAAGTCTCTCCTCTTATTATCCGGCTACAAACACTCATCGTGCGCCCTTGCCGGTGAGTCACTTGAACCCAGAATCCACTGTCCTCGGTAACATACTCTCCCGCTCTTTCTCTGATATGTATTTTAGTTTTGGTTATCCTTTTCTTTATTTTTTTATCTTTTCTATAAATTTTATAGCTTTCTAAAAATTGAAATAATGTTTTGAACCACTATTAAGATTCAAATGGTAATTTCAATTCCAATTAGGGTGAGTAGTGCTATAGGCACAAACCGATGTGGATAGTGCTGTAGGCACAGATAAAAACTAGTGTATATATAATCCACCAATTTTCTATCCCTCTCAGACCGGTTAAAAAAGAAAACTGACTTCTCGACCCCAAATCATGATTTCCATGTTGTGCTGCTACACTTTCTGTTTTTGCTTTTTTGTTTTTTAACATTCCGACTGTCCTTTACAATTGCCTTGTAAAAAGAAAAAGAGTCCATTATAATTCCAATGTCTTTATGAGTTTCTCCCCATATCCCGCCTAGTCCATTCCCAATTGCATGGACCAAGGAAAAAACTAATAAAATAAACCTTTTTTTTTTTTTTTGAACTAACTAAGAAACCTGTATTGGCTTGTTTTTCTTCAACGTGTGACACAAGGGGGAAAAAAGAGTGGCGATACGATGCCATAATTGGCGGATACTGTAGCTTGTTCTGCAGTAATAACTGGTGGTGTGCAAAAGTAGTCTGTGTAATAGTTATGGCAGGTATGTAAAAGTCTATGGCAGTACGAAGAACCAATTATGTAGGTTAGTCACCAATTATATGTAGTGATGTCACTAATGATGTAAGTAAGCCACCCCCTTTTTCCGTCTATAAAAGGAGGGCTCCGCTTATTGAAAACCAAGTCAGTTGAAGCAATATATGTTACTGTCGGAGAAAATTTAATTTCATCGGGAATTCCAGAAAACATTTCTATATTATACAAATTGAAATTACAGATTATAACGAATTGAAATGAATCAGCAAGTGAAAGTCTTGTATGAACAGTCTCCTTAAGATAGATTTGTTATCTTACCAAGGATAGCACTGGCTTCGGTCTCCCAGGAGAAAAACGGATAGACCATGATAATCGTGTTAGAATAAATGCACATACAAAATAATATCGCGATCAAATCGTGATCTTGAGATTGTGATTTGATTGTAATTAGGATGATTTTATTCCATAGTTAATCAGTATGATTTTTTTTCTATAGTTAGGCTCTCTCCTCTTGTATAAATAGAGGCCTCATTGTATGATTTCAATAATCGAATTCAATATTTCTTCTCTCATATTTAACAGAAACACCATCAAAAACCACCATGATGAATTGAAATTATATCTGCCTCTCTCCCAAACAAAGAAATATTTTTCTGGAGGGAATCTGAATTTTGTATGGAACATAGATACGGGTTGCAATGTATACAACCAAACAGTGACCTCTAAGTTGCCCAAAATGAATGAAAAGAAAACCGTTGGAATGAATTCTACCAATTAATCTCACATCATGGGGTTCATAATCAGCTGCATACTTAAGAGCATTGTCCTGATTCGATGTACCAAATGGTAACCTTTCGGTTGTCTCAGAACACCTTTTGAATGCCCTAATTTCCATTCAAAATTCCAACAATCCCCCACATTTGGCATCGAGTACAAAGCAAATCCAAGAGAGCACCACCGATTATCCCTGCATTGGATATGTAACTTTTGGCATTGAAAATTCCCTTGAGAAAGCCCGTCGGGTTTACCGCCTGACTAGTGATTGAACGTCATGAACTGGTTTGCTGTTGATGTAAACCGAGACAAAGATCTTGGATATTTTCAAACTGCCAATCTCACAGTTAAACTCGACCAAGAGAATACATAATTTTTAAATCGCTCCCAACACTGTGACAAATACTCATCATCTTGTTGATAGAAATCTGATAGTTCTTGTAAAAGCATATGAGTCTCATATGAGAGATTGAAAATTTTAAAAAACTGTATTACAATATCACTCCATGTCAATCTTGGACTCAAAAAATTAAACCAATCTTGAGCACGACCATGCAAAGATGCTGGGAATACATGTAAAAGAGTCACTTCATCGCTAGCAAAAGCTTTCTTAAGGTCATGAACATACGAAAAAGAATTTTCTGAGGCCAAACCATAAAATATAGGAAGTGACACTGAATAATCAAATTGGTTTACATAACCTCCATAGCACCTTGCAAAATGGGCCATTTTTTTTCTTTTCAACAATAAAAAAATTAAAGAAAATAGGAGCAGTGCCCAAACTGGCCACGGTGTGCTAATCACCCTGCGACCCTACTTATACGACTACTCACTAATCATTACACATGAAATCAAAGAAACCCTAATTTGAAACATACTTCTATTACGTGAGATAAAAAATAAACAATAAATATCAACAAATCAAATACCAGCGAATAACTTTTATTAAAAATATAAATTAAAACTAATTATCGAAGTGCGAGTAATTGAAAAAAGCATCAAAAACTTGAAAGAAAAAAGAGAACACTACAAAAGTGATCGGCAGCAGCCTTCCTTTTCTTGAAGTCAGTACTTCCATTGACTTATACAGGAGTAGGGTTTTAATCCCCTAATAACATAAAAGGCCCTTGGACTTTACATTATAAAACATTAGCCATTCAACTTCGAAGAACTGTGCATGTTGTTCTAGAACTTCTATTAATTCTTCTTTTTACCCAAATTATTGGACACCAAGCTCAAGCAACCTATAAACAGAAAAAGAACAAAATAATTATAAAGTAACAAGAATAAATGACTAATAAATGTAGTTTGAAGGGTCAAAATATGCATATTTTGGCACTTATCAGTTGCCAGTTCAAAATGAATTCTATCTTTTCCAGATCAACGGACACACCTCCTTTCGAAACTACATGACCCAGAAATTTAACCTCGGGTAACCAAAACTTGCATTTACTAAGTTTAGCATATAAACGGTGTTCCCTCAAGAGTTCAAGAACGATGGTAAGATGAGTTTGGTGATCCTCCTCCGTGAAATAGATAAGAATGTCGTCGACGAACACAACCACAAAATGATCAAGGTAAGCACGAAAGATACGATTCATCAAGTCCACGAAAGTAGCTGGAGCGTTCGTTAAACCGAATGACATCACAACGAATTCGTAATGACCATAGCGAGTACGGAAAACGGTCTTAGGAATATCCTCTCTACAAACCCTTAATTGGTGATAACCGTATCTCAAATCGATTTTAGAAAAGCAAGTGCCACCTCGGAGTTATTCAAATAAGTCATCGATTCTTGGCATGAGATACTTATTCTTAACAGTCACATAGTTAAGCTTACAATAATCGATACATAAATGGAGTGAACCATTTTTCTTTTAGGCAAATAAGGCCGGTGCTCCCCACGGTGATGTGCTAGGACGGAGAAACCCTAAATTTTGTAACTCCTGCAGTTGAACTTTCAATTCTCTAAGTTCGGCGGGCGCAAAACGATAAGGAGGAATTGAAATAGGAGCGGTGCCTGGAAGCAAGTCTATCGTGAACTCAATTTGTCTCTCGGGAGGTAAACCGAGCAACTCTTCTGGAAATACATCAAGAAATTCGCGAACTACCAGAGGTAACTCCCCATGTGTAGACATGTCCTCATCTAACGTTAAACCCGCCAACATAGCATAAACCGACTCCCTTTCCCGAGACCCACACAAATACGGTTCTAACGGTTCTCGACGTTCCCCATGGAATTCAAAACAAACACCCTCAGGCGGACATATACGTACACGGCGTTTGAAACAATCAATCGTAGCGTGGAACGTAGACAACCAATCCATTCCCAAAATGAGGCCGAACCCCAACATATCCAGCACAATAAAGTCAAAGATGAAGCGATGGTCACAAATAACAAGCTTACAATCTTTACAAATACGACTTAGAGATGACTTTCCCCCTAATGGTGTCTCAACGATCAAAGGTGAACTAAGATTCTCGGTGTCTAACTCCAATGCACGCGATGCTCCATAATCAAAGAGTACTATAGCCTGAGAAATTGTTGTGAGAGAGATTTAATTCTTCACCTCTCAAATTAGCTAAGGTTGCAAGAAGGTTTCCCCAAAATTTGTTGCCACCAATAATTAGAAATCTTAGTTTTACACAGCTACCGAGAGTGCTTAAAATTCTACCGGACAGTACATGTGTTCTCAGAAGCAACAAATTCTTCTAGATTTTTTAAATTTCCTACATCTATTGGAAGGCTACCAGATAAATTGTTGTTAGATAGATCTAAAGCCAACAACGATGAGATGATGATAACTTCTTTGGGTTTGATACCACTAAGGTTATTTTGATATAGAGATATAATACCTGCAATAATTGACACTTCCCAAGACTTGAAGGGATGCAGCCTTGGAGATTATTTTGAGACAAAACAAGTTGGCGTAAAGAAGTTAAATTCGAAAGACATGATGGGATCTCCCCGAAGAATTTGTTACCACTCAAAAAGAACTCTAGCATCTTTTGAAGCTTCAATTCCCAATATCAACAGGAAGGTTACCGCTTAAATGGTTCTTCGTTTTGACTAGAACCTCCAAATTGATAAGATTCCCTATCCCGGTTGGGATGCTCCCACCTATGTTATTGTCATTGAATATTAGTTCACTTAAATGAGTTGAAAAGTTGCTAATTGATTCAGGCAACAACCCTCCAAAGTTATTCTGGCTCGAAGACAGAACGCACAACTTGGTAGCATTTGTCAGTGAGTTTAGAAAGCTCAAGTCATCCACTTCCCCTATTCCTAGATGATTTTGGTGTAACAGTAACCTCTCAAGATCACGCATCTTCAAGGCCAAAGTACATTGATGCGCAGAATATGTAACCACTAATTTTCTAACCCCCTTTATACGGGGAAAGAGAAGAAACTGACTTTCCTTCACAGTGTGGTTATATCCAATTTAACACTGTTGTCACACTTTTGTAGTGGAGAAAGTAGAGGATCTCTAATTAATTCAACGGGAAGATGATTATGAGCTGGACCGACTGAAAAGTTTAATGAGTCAAGACTCGGATGAGTGCTACGACTTTAAATGTGTAAACCGACTTTAAATGTGGTTATCCCCAATTCCTTATTGAATTGTTTTCTTCAACGTGCAACACAAGGGAGAAAAAAAAAATGATGGCAATACTAAGTTCTTGGGCGCACTACCACAATATTGTTAAAAGATGACGCTTGAAAAAGTGAAAAGATGTCAGTTTTTTCAAAAACCGTAGTTAAAAAGATTGCAATCGATAAATAATGTCAGTCATATAAAAAACTGTGATATAATATATTTATGATGTCACTTTCTAAAATAGTGACATAACTATTATTTCTTTTTAATGTCAGTTTCTCATAAATTGTAATCTAATATATTATAATGTCACTTTGTAAAATAGTGACATAACTATCCTTTCTTTTTAATGTCAGTTTCTCCTAATATGTGATTTAGTATATTTATGATGTCACTGTGTAAAATAGTGACATAACTATTCTTTCATTTTAATGTCGGTTTCTCCTTATAAGTAATATTAAAGAACAAAAATTTGTTTTTGGAGAAAACCGTGCCATCATTGAGTGTTGTTGCTTTGAAGTCTCAAATTGGGAGCAGGTCATTACATATAGTATCAGAGCCTGTACCAACTGGAAATGTTATAAAAAATTTCGACCTCACACGGGGACATGTGTTCCTAAGTGGGGGAGATTGTGATGCCCTACCCCTGGGGAGATCCAGGTAGTGGTCAACCGGCCTGAGGGCAGTTGGGACCCGTGCGAGGGGTTGTTGGATCGGTGAACAGAAGGGTCAATCGAGGGTAGTCTCAGATTGTTTGGTGAAGTGTATGTTGTGTTCTATAAATAACATATCGTCATCCTATTTTGTACAAAGATTGTTAAAGCTATAAGGGTGCCAAAGCCAATTAAAACTTCATAGTTAAGCGTGCTCGCACTGGAGTAATCCTGGGATGGGTGACCTCACTGGGAGGTTTGATGGGGTTTGGTGTTCAAAGCGGACAACATGCCTCACTGGGAGGTTTGATGGGGTTTGGTGTTCAAAGCTGACAGTATTATACAGGGCAGGAGCGGATCGTTACAAAAAATGGCAGCTTTGAAGTACTTTAATGATGTTTCACAACTGACATCCTTTACCTTTAATGACGTTTCACAACTGTCATCTTTTACATTCAATTACGTTTATAAAGCGTCATCTTTATAGATATTAATGATAGTTTCAAACTGTCATTTTAAGATTCAGACTTTTAATGACAGCTCCATAGATGACAGTTTCAAAACTGTCATCTTTCACGTTTAATGACACTTTTAAACTGTCATCTTTTACGATTATTGTAGTAGTGGCGGCTTGATTTTAGGAGTGTAGATCTGTTGTTTGAGGTAGTTTAAAAGTGTCATTAAACGTGAAAGAAATCCACGTGGGATTTTTTCTCACTCATTTTGGGTGTTTTTGTGGTGGGTTTTCAGTGTCGTCTTGATGGTTTTTCGTGGTCGGAGACGAGTCTTGTCTGTGTGAGATCCTAGATGTTCGTTTGTGTGTTTAGGCCTCTTTTGTGGGTGCTTTCCTCCAAGGTGGCTACTTGTTTTCAATTTATGATTTTCGTATCAATAAAAACACTTCTAAACTTTGACCAAAAAAAAAAAAGGGGGGAGGGTCCGGTTAGAGCGTTCCCAATGCCATTCTAAATTGCACAATTCAATTACCCAAAACCTTTAATTGTTACTCTAACCAAATTTTGTATTTAGAAAGTACTTTCAATCGTGTAATAGTTAATTTAAATTATTAGATTTAATCACGTCGCCTTGCACTTTTATTCGAATGTCTGACCAAGCCCCGACCTGATCCAGATCCAAATTAATTTTAATCCAACTACATTTTCCAATCTGTAAGACACTCCTTCCCACACCCCTCTTGCTCCAATACGAAATTGCACTCTTCTCATCAATCATCATCCTCTTTTACTCTCTCAAATCAAATCAACCGTAATCATCCCCAGACTACATTACTACACCCAAATTGGATACTTGAACAGTCAGTACCGTCTAATTTCCAACCCACCTCGACTAAAAATATTGTCAAAATATTGCTCAAATTAGTAGTTTTCTTCCCCTCTAGTTTGCAAGGAATAACATTGGCCTTAGTGGCTAGCACTTGGTATAATCTAACTTATTTAGCATATTTACTTAAAAAAGACAATTTAAGGGAATTTATTGATCTTTGGGAATAATTTACAAGGATTAAAGGGATAAGGACTAAGAACATCCCAACGAGAGAATCATCCCAACAAGATTGGCACGTACACAACCACTCAACAATCAGGTCGGCAAGGAGCTAGCCAACAAGAGAATATGTAAAATCCTGATTTTTTTTTAAAATTCTAGTCATGTGGTCCGAATAGGAACTTGACACTTTAATTTAATTCTGATAATGGGTTAGGCTTCGTGAAGTATCGTGGTTTGAATAAATGTGAGAATTCTGATTTAATTTTATAAATACTATGGGACAACTGGGTTACATCTGATACATTCACTACAAGAAAAAACACCATTCCCGACTAACCCTTTAGTCGGCAATTGTAGGGTTTTTAGTCGGCAAAAACATTTCCCGATTAAATATTTTGGTCGGCACGTTAGTCGATGGAACAAGGTCGGCAAAGGTTGTTGCCGACTAAAAAAGGTTTAGTCGGCGAAAGTATACATGTTTACCGACTAACATAGTCCGACCAATACTTAGTCGTTACATGTATTTAGTCGGCAAAGATTAACCTATTGGCCAACTAAGAGTTTAGTCGGCGAATGTTCTATTATTTGGCCGACTAAAATTTTAGTCTGGAATTATTACCATAGTTGCCGACTAATTGTTTAGTCGGGAAATGTGTTTTAATTATCACCGACTAAAAGTTTAGTCGGTAAATGTCATATCGAATCAACTAATTTTTGGCCTATTGGCAACTAAACTTTAGTCGGGAAATGTTCCATACCAATTTGTCATTCCAGAATTTTCTACAAATTTTTTCCATATTATTATTCTCTGTAAATTTCAACCAACAATCATTAATCCACAAAATTGCCAACCTAATGCAATTAATACAAAATAAAAATTCCAAGAAATAAATACGAACTTTCATAAATAGAGAGGTGTCCACCAAATAGTTAAAAAAACTTGTATCCAAATTTCTACAGTGCAAAATAACAACACGTCCACCACGGGGGGAAATAAAAAAATCCAAGTTCAGTAACAAAATATATCCAAACCCCATGAACACTCAACTTCAACATGCAAATGGATAACCAAAAAAAATCCAAACACGTCCACAATCAAAATCCAACTTCAATCTTCATAGTCAATAACTAACACCTTGCACGATACTCCATTAAAATGCCGTTCCTGTAAAAAAACCAAAAAAAAAGAACAATCTATCATTAGTATTTAATATTTATGAACTAGTGTATCCCATTGCACAAAGCATGAAAAATATTTACTAATTAGAAGCCAGAACGAAAATTATCTTGACATAATTATGTATACAGAAATAACTATAAGATTAGAGCTAGCCACACAATCTACAACATGGATAATGCAGCAGTATAAAAAAAAATTCCAATTTTAGTTACTGAAGACCTTTATTAAAATAAAGAGGAAATTGAGTAATTGATGAACCTTGTAGCCCAATATGACAGATAAACTGATCCTAATAGCCAGATGACGACAAGGAAAGGTCATGGGCATTAAATCAGTAGTAATTTACAGCACGTACATTGTTGTCGCATTCATCGGTGTAACCGCGCAAACCATACACTAGAATCTCATAAACCTTTTTCTCATCCCAATCCCCACTTATCCATTTGCTTAAACCATTGTTTGGATCCTGGAATTTTTATGGAATTTACCAAGAAAACAAAAAATACTAGGAAAACCAAACATAAATTCATCATTTTCACCTATCATCTTCTTATACGTTCCTTCACTTGTTCCTTCTTTACCATAAATCAATCCGTAAATGTGTGATTTTTGCACGGTGTCCCAAATTTATTTTATTCACAGAGAAATACCAAACCCTAAGAACTTCTACCTAAAGAATCTTGGCTTTCACCTCTAGCTCTTTTTTCTAACAAGTAATTTTACCTCTACTCACATTTAAAATTTTGTCTATAAACCCCCATAAGCTGCT
>BPLS01032037.1:0-18037 GCA_019656275.1 Rhododendron kiyosumense
ACCTTCGTGACTTGTCCTCATTAACAGATCGTGGTCTTAGCCTAAGTGGTTTTGTCTCTCTGCTTGTTTTACTTTTGAGATTGTGGGTTCGAGCAGATAGAGTATCATCAGTCAATCATATGTAGTAATTTAACATACTAAAACTTACATAGTGTGGCAAAAAAAACCAATGTCCTTGTGACCACTCAAACAAACACAATATGTTTTTTTTAATCGGCAAAATAACATTTTATTAATGGAGTCATATAGTTGAGTGAAGCATTTTATCGAACACATGGTTCGTAGGAAATCAAAATTTTCATTCAACTATGAATAGCATTAATGTGATGAAGGCATTAAAAAACTACACAATCGAAAGGTTGAACCAATTCCTTATCTATGGAAAAAGCCCTAGTTTTTCCCTAAAGAAAAACCTAATTTCTTAACCCATGAACGGATTCAATTAAAAGGAACAAGATGGAAGAGCCCACGGTTGCTCCTATCGTTATGTGTCGGGTGAGAAATCACCGTTACCAGGCCCAAAGAGAAAGGGAGAGAGATTTACTGTCACGTTAGCGAGGACGTCCGAGTGAGTGGTCGTCAAACCAGAACGAGTAGTGGGAGGGACAGAGAGACAGAGATGATAGTCCTATGAAATCCTGACGGATTGAGATGTGGGAGGATGGCAGAGGAAATCATCGGAGGGAGAGGTCTTCAAACAGTAGTCAGTGAGAGGGAGAGAGAGCCAGAGAGGAGATATGGAGAGCGAGAGAGAGTCAGGGGAGGGAAAGCACTGTTTACTTGTTAAGCCAGTTTTTTATTTTGTTAATTGACCTAATAAATGAGTGGTCTGGATTATTCACTTTTAAACCCCGTGGTTTAAAATTATGGTGTGTATGGTACATCTCCTAATAAGGGGTGTGTACCATAGGACTGCCCTTAATGTATCAAATTAAAATTTTACGTTCACTTCATTATACCCTACGAGCTTACCAAATTATTTGAACGTTTGTAAGTACACTCTTGAGTTAATAATTACTCTCGAATATATTGTCCGATAAAAAAATTGTAAGAATATCAAAAAGCATTGACCCAATCTCAAACCCTTATGTGTTTACTTATCCGCGCAGTATCAATTGCCGTGTTGCTTTCCTGTCAAAATGTATCATGTTGTTAATTGAGTTATTACTGGAATTACCATGTTGTACTTGTTAGATCGGACTTAGGTTCACGGGATGGTTATGAATAGTGATTCATGTAGACGATGTTAAGTAAATGGAAACTGACAAAGTGTTGAGGTGTGAGGTTGTAGATTGTGATTTGAGCCATGGCTATGGCAAAGGTAACCAATGGGGCCTTGTGTTGAAATAGGTAACCAATGGGGCCTAGTGTTGAGAGATGTTGTGACGCTAATGTATAATGCGCCATGGGAAAGTTTGCTTCTTTTGTTCAAGAGGGAATAGGTCACATGAGATGGTTATAGTTAGTGGTAGGGTAATGTCCGACCCTAATGTATGATACGTCATGGGAGGACTTGATCCTCCTGTTATGGTCTTGAGTGAGAACATGCTAGATACATAATTTAGATACGCTCACCTAGGACCCTGGTACAGGATGAGTAAGAGGAAGGGTAGACCATGAGACTATTGTAGTTAGTGAACGTGGGAGGAAAAGGATCTCATGGAGAAGATCCTTAGATTTCATGTAAGATGATGTATAGTAAAGAAAAAGACAATGTGCTATTATTCCGTACCTTCTGTGTATTATCAATTATTATATTGTTGAATTGCTAACTGTAGAGCAAGGGGTTAGAAGGGTTGAGATTATCTATTGAGTTTCAAAATTCATTATAATGTCGTTGGGCTGGAATTTCATGCCAGGTAATCAAAAGACCAAAGAACAGAATCCTCTTCAAGATGATTAGTATTAGGGTGAGGACTTCTCAGCTGAGAAAAGAGAGTTTGTCGAGCCTTGAATGCCTTACCCTTAGAAGCTATGTTAATTTAAAGTATTGCTATTTGAATTTCTAAAAGTATTATCACATTTGTCAAACTCTGCTTTTATTTCGTTGGGTTGTAAGACAGCTAAGTAGTTTTGAATTTAGTATTTGAGATTTCTGCTGCTAAACTCTGTTTAATAAAATTTTATTTCTTAAATCAATTTTATGGATTATTAAATTAATTAGAAATGATTTAATTAACGTTTTTGAAAATTGGAGAGTTACAAAAACGGTAAAATAGTTTTCAGTTAGGGGAAAGATGCTAGCAAAATAGTTTTCAATGGAGGACCTGGAGGTCCTTCAACTTTTTGGGTCGTTGAGTCATAAAGCCAAAAATATGTTTTTACGAACAAAACTACCATAGGGTAGGGTATCCTATGGTTGTAGGATACTCTCGGGCTTAGGCACTTTCATAGAGTTTTATGGTGCACTTTTTTGTTATAAGGTTTTAGTGTTTTAGGTACTTTCATAGGGTACCATAGGGTTTTAACCACGTTCACTAATTTTCAGTTATTAGTGCACTTTCACTAATTTTGCAGAAAGGGTATTTTAGTAATCATGTAGCATTCTTGTCCTTATATTTGATTGCAAAAGGTGCATATCATTGAACTCAAAAAATGTAAATATAGAATTTTTGGCTCCCTTATTTTAAAATTAATGAATGGTTCAAAGCATTTATGCAGAACTTGGAAGTGATCCCGGCGTGCCAATATGTACACCATTGGTGCACACCTCATCTGTTCAACTATGATTTTTGGTAAATTTGAGGGTTTAAAAGCATCTCCAATCCTTACCATTTTTTCACCCAAATTTGGGTAGAAATTTGAGTCAAAAGCTTAATTTGGACAAGACATCTCCAATGTTAAACCCATATTTGTACCCAAATTTATTCTTGAATGACACACTTGTAATTAATGAGTGGCAAATGTGTGAGACCCCAGTAAGAGTCCCACATCGGCTAGGTAATGAAAGTGGATGTGGAATTTAAGTGATTGAGAATAGCTACTGTATAAATTAAGATTAATCTTTTGAGCCACGTGATTAGACTAAAAGTTAAGCAGGTCAGCTGGTATAGGTCGTGACAGGTGGTATTAGAGCTTGCACCAACCGGAAGTGTAGGGCGGGTCCCGCGAGGAGATGTGCTTGGGTGGTCCTGACAAGTGAGAAGCTTGAAATGCTTGTTGTAGTTGGGTGGGTCCCACATGAGACGAGCTTGAGATGCTTATCGTGCTAAAGCGGGGACTAGTCCTACATCGCTTGGTGGGTTGTGATGGACCTTTGGGCGCAATGGGGACGTTGCAGTCCGAGTGGAGGGGATTGTGAGACCCCAATAAGAGTCCCACATCGGCTAGGTAATGAAAATGGATGTGGAATTTAAACGATTGCGATGTATAACTTGAGATTAATCTTTTGAGCCACATGATTAGGTTAAAAGTTAAGCAGATTAGCTGGTGCAGATCATGACAAAACATGTAATTAATGAGAGTGAAAATAGGCTTTGAAAAAAATGGATATGAATTTGAGTCTTCCCAAATTTGGGTAAGATAATGGATAGAACTCTAAATGAGTAGACAAATGGGTATAAAATTGAAGATAAATTTTTAAACTTTTTACTCAAATTTTGGATATGGGTAGTAAAATGGGTAAGGATTAGAGATGCTCTAAGAGCATCCGCAATGGGAATAATCAAAACCAATAACCAAAATATGCCACATCAGCATTTAATTATCCATTTAGTTCATAATCAAACTTAACAACTTCTACCTCTACATTGGTTATTTTTGCATCCCGAACAAAACAAATCCCCATAATTCAAAATGCACATATGTCCAATCGCAAACGAGTTTCAATCACGCATCCGACCACACCAAATTATTCGTCTCAATGAGACGATTCCAATGTGGGGTGTTTTTGAATTATTAAGTTTTGAGTTTAGTTATTGAGTTTGGTTATTGAGTTTTGATTATTGGTAAAAGTTGTTAAGTTTGATTATGGAATGAGTGAAATTTAGTTATTTGATAAAAGATTTGTAATTTTGCTTATTACAATGTGGGGTATTTTTTAGCATTATTGTTAAGTTTGTTTATCCACAATCATTTGTTTATTACAATGTGGATGCTCTAAGTCTCTAAGGATATCCACAATATTATAATCAAAAATTGATAACTAAAAGTTGCCATACTAGTTTTGGATTATTCATTTAAGAGATTGCTAAGAACATCCACAATGAAATAATCAAAAGTTGCCACATCATCTTTTGGTTATCCATTTAAAGGGTTGTTAAGGTTAACAATATAGAAATTCACAATGGTACAATCAAAATTGAATAACAAAACCTTGCTACATCACATTTTTAACTTATAAAATTTAGAAATTGTGACATAGAAAATAATTTTTTAAAAACAGTTTTCAAACTAATAAAAATAGGTTATTAGAAAAAGAGAAAATATTTTTTTGAAAACTTTGATTTAAAAAAAACATTTTTTGGGAAAAAGTTAAAAAAAAAGTTTTTGAATAGAAAAAGTTTTTTTTTAAATTGTTCAAACGAACAGTTTTTGAAAAAAAGTTTTAATAAAAAAACTGTTTTGAAATAAAACTGTTTAAAAAAATTGGGAAAAATAGTTTTAATAAAAAAAACGTGTACAAAAACTTTTTTTGCAAAAAAATAAAAACTGTTTTTAAAAGTATTTTTGTTATAAACATGTTGAAAATGGAAGAAAGAATGTTTTTGTGTAATGATAGTGTACTTGATTGAGGAAATGTGAAGATAATTAAATTTGATTATTAGCAAAATGTTGGTAATTTTGATTATTTAAGGGTCAAAATTTGATAAGTTGCTAAGATGTTTTTAAGTTTGGTTATTCTAATGTGAGCTCTTTTTGAGCAAATGTTGCTAACCTTATAAACCTTTTTGTTTTGATTATACTATTGTGGATGCTCTAAGGGTATCCACAATGCTATAATCAAAAATTGATAATCAAAAGTTGCCACAGCAGCTTTTGATTATTCATTTAAGATATTGCTAAGATTAACAATGTAAATGTCTACAATGGCATAATAAAAATTGGATAATCAAAACTTGTTATAACATCATCTTTTTTAAACTACAAAAAACTAAAAATTGTGAAAAGTATAAAATAGTTTTGAAACTAATAATAACTATTTACTAGAAATTGAAAATAGTTTTTGAAAAAAAATTATTTTAAAAAATTTGTTTTCTAAAAAAAATAGTAAAATATTTTTTTTGAAAAATATTTTTCGAAAGAAAGAGAGGAAAAATGAATAGAGATAGAATAAATGTATTTGATTGAGAATATGTGAGTCTATTAAATTTGGTTATTGTCAAAATGTTGCTATTTTTGGTTATCCAAAGCCCAAGATTTGATTATTTCTAAGGAGGTTGTTAAATTTGATTATAGCATTGTAAGCTATATTTTGCAAAAACATTGTTAATTTTAAAAACCTTTTACATTTGATTATAGCATTGTGAATACTCTAAGGTTAGCAATATAAATATTTATAATGACATAATCAAAATTGGATAGCCAAAACTTATCATATCATCTTTTCAAACTATAAAAAACTAAAAACTGTAAATTGTAGAAAATAGTTTTGAAACAAATAAAAACTATTTACTAGAAATAGAATTTAGATTTTGAAACTTTTTTTTGGAAAAAAAACTATTTTTAAAAAACTGTTTTCTAAAAAAAAAATTTATTAAAATATTTCTTTTTCGAAAATATTGTTCAAAAAGAAAAAGCGAGAGGAAAAGAGAAAAGAGATAGAACATTTTTGTATAGTAATTGGGGAATTTGATTGAAAATATGTAGAGTCTGTTAAATTTGGTTATTATTAGAAGATTGCTAGTTTTGGTTATCTAAAACCCAAAATTTGATTATTTTAAGGAAGTTGTTAAGTTTAATTATAGTATTGTAAACCATATTTTACACCAATATTGTTAACTTTAAAAACTTTTTATTTTTGATTATAGCATCAATAGTGCTACTTGCACATATTTTTGTGCACGTTATTTTTGTGAAACTCATATCGGGGTCCCACAAAATAATTCGAACCGCACATCTTTTTTTAAAATATTTTTTGGAGGCTTCTTTAAAAAATTAGTTCCAATGGATATCGGTAAGGTCTTTTTTAGAAATCGTAGGGCAAAACATATGATTTTTTAGAGAACCCTCCAAAAAATATTTTAAAAAAGATGAGCTGTTCGAATTATTTTATGAGATTCCGATATGGACTCCATAGGAGTATGAGCATAATATGTACACAAGAATTTGTGTGAGAATTATTACCCTTAAAGCATTGTGGATAGGATTGTGATTTTGACACTCCAAAAATTAATTGAGGTCTCCAAAATTGGACTGTATTGATACACAAAAGACGTCATTTTGAAACCTCTTCATCAATTTTTGGAGTTCTAAAATCAATTTACATGTGATACTCTAAGTAATGGTACGGTCGGTATTTAATATTTATGTCGCCGAGCAGAAGTGACCCAAAAAAACACAAACCCTTCGATCGAAAAAACCCTAACTGCAGATTAAAAAAAACAAAGACAAAACCCTAAAACCCTCTTCTTCGCATCGTTTACAAACCTCTCTCTCTCTCTCTCCTCCATCAGCAACCATGGTGGAGGCACAACCGTCAGAAACAGGGTCAGGGGCAGAAGAGAGTGAATTCTCAGAAAATGAGGTATATGGTAATTCCACCTGTTTAAATCTTTCTTTTCGTTTTCCTCCTCTCCCATGTTCTCACATGGATAGGGTTTTTAGTTTCTCGATGTCTTTAGTGTATGGTTCTTATCCGTAAAGTATTCTATACTTTCATTGGAATTATAGCAGGAGATAGCTAATACAAGCGGCGGTGATGATGTCTCAACTGGTGGTGTCGAACCTGCTCCGCAAGATCACGGTGTTTCTGAAAATGGTAATTTTCAGCAAGAAGAGGATCAAAGCGAGAGCGATGAAGACCGGCATGGAGTCGAAGAGAGTGATTCGTCAGAGGATGAGGTATTTCGATTTCGTCTTTGGATAAAGGAGTATGTGTGGGTGTGTGTTCAATTTTAGAGATCCAATCAAAAGGGCAGTTGTGCTTCCTTATTATACCGCGAGTTTTATTCTGCTTTTGAATGAACTGGAGGGATGGCGGATACTATGTGTTTGCACATTTTTGGGATGGTCGTGGATAGTTATTACTACTTTGCAAATACCAATTACGAAAATCGATTTTGTGATAAGGCTTTACAATTTTGTTCACACAAAAAGCCCTTCTCCCTTTCTATATTAGTCTTATTAGAATACATATTGCAAATTATGTTCCCAGACGAGATGTTTTTGTAGTAAACTAATCATTTATTAAAGCAACCAAACCAGGATCACAATGAGAATATCAAACAACGAAACGAAGCTAACTCACTCGTAGCTACCTAGGAAAGCAAAGCAACAAGAAGCATCAACCAATATTATAGAGGACAAAATTTTCTAGAAGTAAGACTCCCTAGTCCTGACTAAAAGCCTGTTAGCATCGCCGGGCTTAAACTCTTCCACGAGCTTAAGCATGCTTGAATTTCCTCCATGATCAGAGCTCCCAAAGCAGGGGCAGTCACACTTGGGCCTTCAAACTGTCTATTATTTCTTTCCCTCCATATCCAATAAATGGCAGCAACCATAAAAAGCTTATAAACTCTGATAGGACAGGAATCACTGGACCTGTGAGCCATAATCCATTCCAGTTTCACTAGCTAAAACAGTACAAGATTGATCAATATTGTTCGTATGTAGTAACCAATTCTAGACTAACTTAGAATACTCGTCTGCATAAAATAAGCGATCATGAGATTCATCTTCAACCTGGCAAAGCAAGCATCTTCTGTCCACAACCAAGGTCCTCCAACTATGGAGTCTTATCTTTTGTTGACAGCCTTTCCAGAAAAGCAAGCCATTTTGTAAAAGCCCAACGTGGGACATTATGGGTGAACCACATGCATTTAGCCCATGGAACAAACTATTCCCACCCGAGATTATTCCTTTGAAAGTGTAAGCATTTCAGCCGTATCATGCTGTCATTGTTCTTAGGTGAATGACAAAGGGATTCATTTTGAATTTCTTTTCTCCATGTGGGCATTCACTTTCTTGGTAACTTTGGCCAGGTAATACTGTTTTCTTCCCCTGGGTTTAATACATATCAATCTGTTTATCCCAAAACAGGTTGCTCCTCTTAATACGGTAGGGGAAGTTCCCCTGGTATGGTACAAGGATGAGGAACATATTGGGTATGACATCACTGGGAAGAAGATCAAGAAAAAGGAGAGACAAGATAAGCTTGATTCATTTCTCGCCAGTGCTGATGACTCCAAAAATTGGTGAGTTCTCAAATGATGACCATGCAATGAAGTGTCAAGTGCTGTAGTGTAATATTTGTCTGTACGAGAAATTCTCGAGTATCTTTTCATGTTATAAAGAACTACAGATTTGTTCATGGGGTTTGTTAGTATGCAAAGTAGCATAAATAATAAATTTGAGAAGTAACTTGAAAGGAGATGTTCAAGATTCTATAAACTGTATGCGATAGAATGGATCCTCCATTTGGACTTAAACATTGTCCAACTGCTGAACATGGGGCTTTTAGAGTCATCTTTTTAATTTATGTTTATTTGTGTCAGGCGCAAAATATATGATGAGTATAATGATGAGGAAGTGGAGTTGACACCACATGAGACTAAACTTATACGTAAATTGCTGAAAGGACAGGCACCACATGCTAACTTTGATCCATACGCGGTTTGTAATTTCTCATTCATCCTGTGGTCACCTTTTTTGGTTCTCATAATTTGTTTGAATTGGGAATGTGAAACTGCCAGCTCTTTTCTATTATGTGTACCTCATTTACTTCTCGGAAGATTTTTTTGAAGTTAACCATGCTGTGAATGCAGCCTTATGTTGATTGGTTTGCCTGGGAAGATTCAAAGCATCCACTTTCGAGTGCCCCAGAACCTAAGAGGAGGTTTATTCCTTCCAAGTGGGAGACTAAAAAGGTGAATTCTTTGGGACACTATGTTGTGATTATGCAAAGATAACAGGGTGGAGAGACTATTTTGGTGTACTTTTTTCCAGTAATAGATTCTTCATGAAGTCTCTTTTCTTCATTGGCATTTTATTGTTGAATGTATCTCTGTCAATGTGTGTATTCCTGAGATCTATTGCAGTTCCAATGATTAAAAAAAAATTTGGTCTTCATTGGCGACCTTTCAAGGTCTTTCTTGGACAATTTGAATTAGATCTATATGAAGATGCACTGATTTTGTAAGTTTTATTGGTTTAGTTATGTTTTGCGGCTTTCCTATGACACTGAAGTTTTGTAGCCTTTTACATTTTCAAGTACCGAAAATTCAACCTATTAACCTTGAGGTTGTGGGTTCAAACATGCGGGCAGTCACTTCTGTGCATATTTTGCTGAAGATTAGGTGTGTGCAGCTGAACCCACTGTACCATTCTCATACCCTCATTAATGGGGTCTAAACTGGCGTACTTTATCCTTTTGAATATTGTCTTCAAAACCTACAAGTCTTTTTCCAGTAATAGACTTTAGTGGAAATTGTCAAAGATGCATTCTTGTGGCTCGACTCGTGTGGATCATGAAATGCATCTGTGAAAGAACTTACTTAGTACTTCCTCTCATAATTGATTCTCTATAATTGATTCTATAGGTTGTCCAATATGTGAGGGCAATTCGGAAGGGATTAATAAAATTTGACAAACCAAAAGAAGAACCAAGGGTCTATCACTTGTGGGGAGATGATTCAAGCTCAAAAGAAAAGGCTGCTCATGGATTAGCTTATATTCCCGCACCAAAGCCTAAGTTGCCAGGTATTGTCTAATGGTTTGACAATGATCCTGGATACAGAGTAATGACTTTTCCTGTATCTATTATTACCCATACTAAGCTTTTAATACCTATTTATGTTGCTTTTAGGGCATGATGAATCCTATAATCCTTCTTTGGAATATATTCCAACCCAAGAAGAGATTAATTCTTATCAGCTTATGTTTGAAGAGGACCGACCTAAATTTATTCCCAAAAGGTATTATAAATGTCATCCCCATTGTTTAGTGTTTCTTTGTTTGCTTCGTTTAGTTAATAATTGAACAATGTCCGTTTCTGGTTGTGTTTATCTAGGTTTACGTCTTTGAGAAGTGTCCCAGCATATGAGAAAGCTGTCAGTGAATCTTTTGAGCGTTGTTTGGATTTATATTTGTGCCCTAGAGCACGGAAAAAGCGTGTAAGTTAAACAAAAATAGTTGGGATATGTTTGAAATAATATGGTTCTTCCTTTTTGTTTCTAGTCGCAAGTCTATTTTTATTTGGTCAATCATCAATGTTACAAAGAAATTCCCATGGCTTTTTCCAGATTAATATTGATCCTGAGTCTTTAAAGCCCAAGTTACCAAGTCGCAAAAACCTTAAGCCTTATCCAACAACATGTTATCTTGAGTATAGAGGTCACAAGGGTGCAGTTCTGTCAATTTCGACTGAAGCTTCGGGCGAGTGGATTGCTTCTGGTAATTTCCCTGCATTTTTAGTTCCATGAAATTTACAGACAATTATCTGAATGTGGGTTTACTATGTATGATGTTCCATGAAGGTTCAAGTGATGGAACTGTGCGTGTATGGGAGGTTGAAACTGGAAGATGTCTTAGAATCTGGGAACTTGGCGAAGCTGTCCAGCATGTGGCATGGAATCCCTCACCTGACCTTCCTATCTTGGCAGTTTCTGCGTAAGGCTATAGACACTTGAGGCATGTTTGTGTGACTGGACGAATTGCTAGAGGATATATAGTCCCATAAGATGTGCAGTTCCATCGGGTTGGTAATGAAGGGATTGATGATACCATAACCCCCAAGGTATTGTAAATCCCTTGTTCTGTGGGATGTAATCTCCAACAGATATTTTATCCTAGCTGTAAATCAACTAAACACGGAATATGTGATACTCTTGGCTTATAGTCCTATCTGAAGCATTAGTCCAGACACACAAACTGGGCCTTACAGTACTCTCTCTCTCTCTCTCTCTCTCTCTCTCTCTCTCTCTCTCTATTCCCACTTTATGTTGATCAGCACTTGAATTTTAACTGATTTTGCAGGGGACAAGATGTTTTTATTTTAAACACTGGGTTTGGTAATGAAGAAGATCAGAAAAGGGTCAAAGAACTTCTTCACTTCGAGACACACCCAGAACCTGATGACTCTAGTCAGTGTGAATTAGCAACTGAGTGTTACTTTGGACTGTTGATATACGGTAACTGTTGTTTAACCTCTGCATGTGTTTGTATTTTGTAGGTAATGCGGCATCTGTCGTGGGCTGGGCACAAGATGCTAGACACGAGGGAGTTAGGTTAAAGCACTTTAAGGTACTTTGATGTTGTCGTTCTTCTTTCTCTTATGTTAGATTTGTTTTGAGAAGTAGTTGGACTTGGGTGATATCCTTATTGTTTTGTGGGCAGACTGTGTCTTCAGTGGAATGGCATCGCAAAGGAGACTACTTCTCTACAGTTATGCCTACTGATATCCTTTTGGCAATTATGTTAGGCAAAAATTTGATTACTTTTTGCTAAACATAATCTCACTCGCATGAAAAGAAATCACATGAATTTTTATTAAGTTGTTCGGACCCATTCAAGATATAGCATATCTCTTAATTACGTCTTTAATAAAAAAAGAAAACCCTTTGATTCCAACTATTCCTTATCATCGATCACTTTTTCGTGAGAAAGAGAAAGGGGGATTGAGTTTTATTTATTTTAGGGGCTGAACCAAGATAAAAATCTGGGTTGCCTACGTACCCATGGTTTGGGATAAAGCCAAATGTAGTTCATGTTTAGTGTTTTTATTTTCAGCAAGCCTCTGCGGCTACTTTAGTAGTTTGGTGAACCTTCGTGGTTCAATTATATTATAAACTTAGGAATTGCGGCATCATTGCAAGAAGAGCACATCCCAACAAGGTTGGCACCACTCCTTTACCGATCATATGCCAAACCTAAATCATTTTGAAGTTTGTGACTGCATGCATTTGAATGAGTTGCCTATGTATCTGAGTTTTAACCAGAATCAAGTCAACTAGTTCCTAGTTTAGGAATTTGATTTTTGTTGGTGAAGATTTGAAGTTCACAAAGTTTGTGACTGTGCCCATTTGAATGGATTGCCTACGTATCCGAGTATGACACGGAATCAAGTCAACGTAGTTCATATTATATTTTTTTGACATCAGATTGTCCAAGCTGACTTTATATATCATGAGCTTTGAACTTTCTTTTTCATCAAAGTGATGGTGGCATTTTCAAAAGTTTGTATGCCGTGTGAAGATTTGAGTTACTGGAATGGCAAACAAAGGCCATGTCCAATTAATCTTTCCTTCAGCTGATACGGTTTAACAGTGGAAACTAAACAAATCTCAGTGGGTTTAACCCACGTCAATTTATAATTTTAGTTTAGGAAGTTAATTGTAGTTTTTTGGTGCAATCTGGCACAAACTGGTTCTTTCATTTTTACCGTTACCAGAAAATGGGGAATCTGGAATTGGGAATTTTTACTCCAAATTTAAGACTTTTCACTGCTTAATTCAAAGCCATTTTGTGGCTGAAAGTTTTGAAACGGTTAGTAGTTTAATTTCAAGACCACATGAAATATAGGATTTAGCCATTGGAGGCAAAATAACTATACCGTGGGGCTGATTTTGATATGTTCAAGCCGGTCTTCGTTGTGAACATCAACATTTTCATTCGAACCATCCGGCGGCTTTTATTAAATTTTTACTTTGCGCTGCCCCACGGCAATGGAATTTTAACTTTGCGCCGCCTCATGGCAATGGAATTTGAACCTTGTGCCGTACCCGACGGCAATAGGATTTTAACTGGCACCATCCCTGACAGCAATAGGATTTTAACTGGCGCCGTCCCCAACAGCAATGGGATTTTAACTCGCGCCATCCCCAACAGCAATGGGATTTTAACTTGCGCCGTCCCCGACGGCAATGGGATTTCAACCTTACGCCGCTTCACGGCAATGGAGTTTTAACTTTTTGCCGCTTCATGGCAATGGAATTTCAATTTTGCGCCGCTTCACGGCAATGGAATTTTAAACTTTATGCCGCCTCTGACGGCAATGGAAGAAGAAATGGGAATCTTATTTTGAAAGAAATGGAGAGAGATAAAGAGAAAGAAGAGTAGGGGCTCGGAACCCACGCTTGGAACTTGTACAGAAACTCTTTTGCTCTGTGCTTTCCTTTTTCAGTTTTGCTTCTGCCTTCTTCACAATTGAGTGCTTTCTTCCGAAATAATTCACTCTCTCTCTGTTTTCTTTTTGTTTCCCCTTTTTGGTTTTCTCCCCCTGCTTGAACGTTGCATGTGTCTATATATAAGCATAGCAACAGATCATGACTGGCTTCCCACTTACCCACGTTGGGTATTTTGACAGTTTCCAAAAACTGCTCCCCATTTTCTCTACGTGGGGGATGTTTGGAAAATCAACAAAAATAGCTTTGACTTGGTCTACCTTTAGTTGAAGTGTATTTAACAAATAGGTGGAAGTAACCAACTATTTGAATGGGTGGCTTTAAAACACCATAGCATTTGGGCAGTTAATTCCCACGTTCCAAATTCTCATCATCATTGTATCTACAATGATATGCATTTTGTTATCTCAAGTCTACAATATATAGAGCTGAATGGTGTGTATGTCGTCCATATTATTTTCCATGCATTTTTTTGGCTATAAATTGGAAGCGAAGTTTTTAAGTACCCCTTTTGTTTTGAAGTAAAAATTTCGCACCACATTAATAATTTCTTGTGATGGTCAAAATTTATGGTTCAACAAATTATTTGGAATTTTTTTAGTGCATTAGATAGCTGACAGGCATTAATCGCCCTTCCAAGATGAAGCCAAAGTGGTTGTATCGGTATCTGACGTGCTTTGGCCTTATTTTCTTTGCTGTTGCCTTGTTTTCTTCGTCATCTCCACTTCCTTCTGTCTCTAAGTCATGATTTATCTTCTTCTTCGAACAAACAAGCTGCCCTTTTTCAGGTTTTTCCCAATTAATCGTGTTTACTTCTCTTTATTCTGAATCCCGCTGGTGTTACGTACTAGAGGGCACCTCTGTCATTTTTCTTGATTAAGAGAAAGTGCCTAATCATGGAAACTTGGCAAGAACATGAACTTGTTGCTGAGTTGTCTTTATGGTGTCATGGAGTATGTATCTATGGAATTCTATTTGATTTTGCAATACCTTGTTCCACAGGCTTGCTGAGCTCTTCACATTGAGCTGGAGCAATTGGAAATATTACACTCTCCATTTGCAATTTATTTATCCATCTTCCAAGTTTGGGATGTCCCAAACTGCATGTACACTCAGAGAAGTTAAAGCATTTAGTTTTCCAAAACTGTCTCTTCAAATGGTTATGAATACTTTTAAAAGTGAGGACAAAGGCAAAGTGTTGGAAATAAATACCTTTTGGTTTGAATTTGACTAAAAGGTGGATTCATTCTGATACAGAGGGAGTAAGTTATTTTTTCTGTTAGGAATGCGATGGTTTGATGCATGATTTGACTGTTAGACATGCCTAATACTTCATTTGGTGTTTCTTAACTAACTTGTTACGTGAATCAAGAGCTATCTTGATACACCAGCTCTCGAAGAAAGTTACGCAAAGAATTCCATTCAAGTTGCATGGGCTTCCAGTGTCATCAACCTTCCATCCAACCCGTTCTGTCTTTTTTGTTTCCACAAAGAAGAATGTTCGTGTTTATGATCTGTTGAAGCAAAAGCTTGTTAAGAAGCTTGAGACTGGGTTCCGCGAAGTCTCCTCCATTGCAATTCATCCTGGTGGTATGTGTATAATTGTGATTTCCTCATTTACAATTCCTTGTTTCCTTTAGTTTTGTTGATGGATAATTGTGCCATTGCTTTCGTTCTTAATGTGATCAGCTGTTAAAGTTCTTTTGTTTCTTTTTATCCTGTTGGGCAGGTGATAATGTTATTGTTGGGAGCAAAGATGGAAAAATGGCTTGGTTTGACATGGACCTCTCATCTCAACCTTATCGAGTTCTGAAGTATGTTTCTTACTTTTCTTCCATCCCCCTCATCAAATGTAACATTGGGATAAAATAAATATGTTGTCTAAAGGTTTACTATGACTTCTCAATTGGGATGAGAATTGTTCAGTTTCAGATACAACAGCTATGCACTTCCATGAAAATGTGCAAAATCTATGACAGGTTTCAAAAAAAGTTGTGCAATTTGCTTAAAGCCTCGAAGTAGAGGACAATCATGCATGCTAACAATTGATGTTGTGGAGAAGTTATTCGCATTGTTTCAATACAATAATAGCAAGAAGAGGATTATGACATAGTGCGCTTGTGTGCCTTGCATACAGCTCATAAATACATCCAGTGCGTCATAAATGTATGCAGATCCATATAAAATTTTGGTGCATAAGATGGGGGTAGAGCTCTAGATTGTGCTTAAATAGAAGCCTAGTAGGCAAACTATTTTCTTGTACCTTATTATTGTCTTATTTATCTTTCCCCCCAATTTTGTATTAAATCTATATAATTGCTCTGATCCGGCTATTTTAAATTTCAGATGTCACCCGAAGGACATTACCAGTGTGGCCTTCCATCGTTCATACCCTCTATTTGCTTCATGCTCCGATGATTGTACAGCGTATGTTTTCCATGGCATGGTTTATTCGGATTTGAATCAGAACCCCCTTATTGTTCCATTGGAAATACTCCGAGGGCATACAAGTGCAAATGGAAGAGGTGAGTGCTTCGACGGTTTTTATTTTGTCTTCCTTCTAGTTATGTGTGGAATACAATGAAGCGATGATTTAAACTGGATGATAGGTTTTTTACTTAAAAGGATTGACCGTGAGGAGAGAAATGAAGAGATTCAATCCCAGGTCCCTTGTATTATTACCAAGAGACTTTGCTAGCCAACTGTGCTCACAAAACATACAACCCATTATTTAGTTGGGGAAAGTATTACAACTGGAATACGTAGGGGATGCACCTGGTATATATGGTAAGAGGGGGCACGGTTTGAGTGTCTAAAGCTGGGGTCATCAACCTTGAGGTTGTAAGTTTGAACGGGAGGGCAGCCACTTTATGCAACCAATGCCGAATGTTTTTTGTACCCAATTTTCCTCATAAACTCCGTTAATGGGGACTAAACTGGATATACTACTGCTACTTCTTCTAGCATTGCCCTTGTAAGTTACTAAGGGCCTGAGGCTCTGGTTGGAACTTGTGGAAAGGAAAGGAAAAGAGAGAAAAGTGAGGGGAAATGTGAAGAAAGTGGATTCTTTTCTCGTGTTTTGTCGTAGAAAGAAAATGAAAGGAAACTATGAGGAGAATGAATTTCTCTTCATTCTCCTGTTTAGGGGAAAATAGAAAGAAATTATTTTTTTTAATAAAAAATTAGTCTTAAGGTCCACTATAAGGAACTTGAAGAGTCTCTAGTCTACCTCCTAAGTTAATAAAGTCCCTAGTCCATTTTTAACATTTTATAGTAGGCCCAGTCCACTCCATTTCAATTATTTTCCTCAGCCGTTCCCCTTTCCAGAGCTTTCCTTTCCTAACTATTTTATTTTCCTTTTCCTTAAAATAGGAACCAAACAACCATCAAGGCAAATTGGTTATTTTCCTTTCTTTTCCCACATTTTCCCTAGGTTCCAAATAGAGCCTAAATCTTTGAATCTAATGAGATGTGTCCCCAATATAAGGTGTGTTTTCTCATTTGGTTTGTGTTGCAGGAGTAATGGACTGTAAATTCCACCCCAGGCAGCCGTGGTTGTTCACTGCAGGTGCTGATTCAGTGATCAGACTTTTCTGTCATTGAAGTAGTGTGAGCCTCCCAGTTTCTAACATTATTGTGGATGAAAAGGCATTAAACTTCAAATAGACTGGTTGATGGATGAATCTCAATGGGAATATTAGGCGGCGGAAATATGTATCCGATTTGTTGCGGGGATGACAAATCAGTGGTCATTAAATTTTGTACGGTGCTTTTTTCCCTTGTGTTTTATTGAATAGGCTTAATTCTATGCACCAAAATGTAATGTAAGGTTCTGTTCACATATTTTTGTCCCTTTTTGGGAAATTGAGAAATCAGGTCGGTTAATTCAGAATGAAAAAGAGCTCTGCTCTTGCACGTTTTATGATTGAATTTGATTTCTTCAATGTAACATGCTGGTTTATTATGGGAAAGGACACTTTGCTTGATTTAGCCAAGGAGATTGTATTTGGCTGTTTGTTGTTTTCTTTAGGTATGTAATTCCTAAATTTGGAAATTGTGTTGTATTGTATGCTTTATTTCAATCTACCATGTGTTTTACAAAAAGTTTGATTACGAAGTCTCGAGAATCGTAATGTGCATTCTTGGCAGCATCCTCCTTGAGATAAATGGAAATTCAACTGCGATAGAGCCTTTTCTCCGTCTGATAAGCAAGCAGCCTTTCCTTTTCTCCGTCAGATAAGCGAGCAGCCTTTGCGGTTATTGTCCGAAGTTCTAATGGGTCTTTCATACACGTCAACTGTGGTAAAATCAAAATGGGTTCTGCCTTGGCTGCTGAAGCGTGGGCCATGGCGTGCTCTATGGCGGCATCCTGGATGAAGCCAAACTTCAAAATCCATCAACTCTAACGGGGGAGTAGACTGGGAAGTTTTGGCTCCATCCTTTCAAGCGTTTCTCATTAACCTTAACCCTCAATCCTAATATTTGACCACTGTACATTGCTAACATTAGGAAATGGAATAATCGAGAATCTCGAGTAACTGGCCAAGCCGCTAAAGTTGCTGAAGTAGTGATGAATCCCGTCAGTAAAATGGGTCCTATTGAAAGTCCATCTATTCCTAATCTCCAGTGGAAATAAAAAAAATAGATCCATTTATAATCTTCGACTAGTTGGATTAATGGATCGTCCGATTGAAAATAATAAGAGAATGCATAATCTTCGACTAGTTGGATTAATGGATCGTCCGATTGAAAATAAT
>BPLS01032037.1:18047-46226 GCA_019656275.1 Rhododendron kiyosumense
AAGAGAATGCATAGGTCGTTAGAAGGAGTTCTAGTATACATATAGATAAAGTATACCAATGAATTGCCCGATTTCCTCTATGGGGAAGAAAAACAATTAAAAAACCCGCAAATATTGGCAAAACTACAATTATTGTTAACCAAGGAAAAAAATTCATGGTAAAGACAAGATACACTTAGACCAAAAAAACCCGTACTCGAAAAAAATCAAAATATGTTATTCTCGAGCACGGGTTTTTTCAATAAAAAAAACCAAATAAATTCAAGTGGAGTTTTCTGGAACATATCAATAATCTAGACCCATGCTGCGAGTTGCTTCATGCCATAAATAAACTCAAACACTCGAGAAATCCGTTGGACAGGCAGATCACATCTCTTATAACCGACACAATCCTCTGTTTTTGGAGCAGAGTAATTTGCTTAGCTTTACACCCATCCCAATGTATCATTTCTAATACATCCGTGGGGCAGGCTCGAACACATTTTTTTTTTGAACAGGGCTCGAACATATTGAGTACGCCCTATACATGTATCATAAATTTTTACTGAATGTGACATTGGGTCTATGCATTTTTGAATGTGATAAATTTTCGATTTAGTAAACTTAATAAATGAATCCTATTTAGTTACTAAACGAATCAATGAATTACAAGAATTTTTTCGAATCAATCTATTTCGGGATTGACTTAGGAGAGAGGGCCAAGATACTTTGATTTTTAATGTTTTTGTAAACATCATCATATCTTACGCGGCAAATAGACTAATTGGAATTAATTGATGAATATTACAATTTATATAAATGCTATTTATTCAACAAATTTGATTGGTTAATACGAGTTGATTTTTTGTTACGACAAATTGAGGAAACAATAGCCAGTCCAATAACCGCTTCAGCGGCTGCAATTGCTATAACAAAAATGGAGAAAATAGCTCCTTTTAATTGACGATTATCAAAAAAATCAGAAAATGTTACAAAATTGATATTAACTGCATTCAATATAAGTTCAAGACACATAAGGGCTCGAACCATATTTCAACTCGTGATCAATCGATAAATGCCAATAGAAAATAAATAGGCACTCAAAACAAGTACATGTTCTAGCATCATTAAGACATTAACCAACTCCTTATTAATCTCAATTCATTTCAATATGAACAACAATTCAACTGATTACATTGACTAAAACTAACTAAAATAGAATAAGTACGGAACAAAAGAATAGATTGGTAATAGATTGAACTAAAAACATTTTGATTTTAGACTTGAATTCAAATAGAATGAAAGAGAAAGGAATTTGATAATCTAGAACAAAGTTTGATTTGGATTTCTCGTTCTAAAGATTTAGTATTGACGAGCTACAGTGATTGCACCTATTAAAGCAATTAAAAGAATTATTCTAATGCGATGCTCTAACCGATCCGTTAAGCGGGCTCACATAAGAGAAATTTGACATGCATAGGAATTTAATAAACTATTCGTCCCTATTAACTCTATTCTTTTCATTCTTATCTATTCAATTTCGAATTAATATGAACATAGAATAGAAAAGAATAACAAATAAAAGCCTATGCCATTTTTACCTCCATATTTCGTTATGAAACGAGTTAAGTATTCGCCACTTCTGTACAATAACATGAAAAACAGATTGAAGAACTTCAACAGATTCTCAAAATTAAATGTGATCTATGAAGCATTGATACACTTACGCAGACACCGGATCCGTGACAAACACACCAGAGAGGTAGAGTCAGAGGCACATTGGGATACTTATGGGACATGTCAAGTGGCGTGTCTAACTATTTATAGTAATATTTTATAAGGAACACGTTATGTGTCCAGAGGCGGTCATATTTCTAGACCCAAAGCGAACAGAGTCTCAATGTCCCATAACTTTCTAACAAAAAGTCTAGAACCACACCGAAAACGCACATCAAAATCCAAAATGTGAGTGTTTGGGCATTTGAGTGTCTATTCTGGGTGTGGTTCTGGATTTGTTGAGCTTCCTAATAGATTCGGATTCCTATTTCTTGTGGTTTCATTGTTCAATTAGACCAAAGGCCAATAAAGAGTTACTTCAGGCCTTAACAGAGATAACCTTTCCTTCTTTTCTTCTCCATTCTCTGTGCTCCAAACATACCAGAAAGGCTTGTTTGGAACTTATTGAGAACAGAAACTTTAAAAAATTTATCCTCCATTTTTTTGTTTCGAGAGAAATAGAGAAGAAAATAACAAATTCAAGTTCTTTCCACAGCAAAGATTTTTCTCCCATTTTCCTAGCATTTTATTTTCTCTCGCTTCCTCCCCTCAAGTAACAAACACAGTGTAAAGTAAGAATAAGGCCAAATTGGAGGGTTTAACTGTAGTTTAATCTAAGTAGGTTTCATCCTTCTAATGGACCAATACGACTTCCAAACAAAACCCTAAACCCTCCTCACTTCCATCCCAAACGCCAAACCCCTCTCTCTCTCTCTCTCTCTCTTCCCCAGCCATGGCGGAGCTAAAACTGTCCGAAACCCGAGACCTGACTCGAATCGAACGCATAGGCGCACACTCCCACATCCGCGGCCTGGGCCTCGACTCCACCCTGGAGCCCCGCTCCGTATCCGAGGGCATGGTGGGCCAGACCTCCGCCCGGAAGGCCGCCGGCGTCATCGTCCAGATGGTCAAGGAGGGCAAGATCGCGGGCCGCGCCGTCCTCCTCGCTGGCCAACCTGGCACCGGCAAGACCGCCATTGCCATGGGCATGGCCAAGTCACTTGGCCTCGAAACCCCCTTCGCCATGCTTGCCGGTAGCGAGCTCTTCTCCCTCGAGATGTCCAAAACCGAGGCCCTCATGCAGGTATGTACGAGGATGGACAGAGAGGCGGATGATGAGTTGTTACCATCTCTACTACTATCATCTTGTTTGTACTCTTGCGCATGACGACTAATAAGCTGTAGATGAGACGAAATTTACTTACAAATTAATAACTTTTTTGCCCATTACGTGTTTGATGAAATGTGTGAATGAAAAGTTGTATTTACTGCTATTAAGTGTTGGAATTATTATTATTATTATTTTGGGTAAGTTAACCACTTTATTATGCAACAAAACTAGAAACTTTGGGGAAAACCCATACATCAGAACAGGTACCACATTCCTTGCCAACTAGGAAATAACAAGACATCCAACATAACAAAATAATCAAAACCAGACTATACAGAGGTAAAAATCCGGGAACTAATAATCTACCTCCTGGCAAGCCATCTGTTAGAGTCATTAGCCTTAAACCCTCGCCACGAGCTTAAGCAAGCGCTGACATCTCCTATAATGAGAATCTGAGCACCCAAATAGGAGGCAGGAGAACTTAGACCTTGAAATTGTCTTCTATTCCTTTCCCTCCGCACAGCATAGATGACAGCAGCCATAGACAACTTATACACTCGCCTAGAGAAAGAATCACCTGATTGATGCACCATTATCCAATTAATCTCACTAGTCAAACCACGACAGGGACGGTCATCATTATTCTGCAGCGAAAGCATATTCCAAACTGATTTAGAGTAGGCACAATCAAGAATAAATGTTCATGATTCTCATCTTCACTCTGGCATAGCAAACACCTTTTGTCCACAACCAAACCCCAGCTATGCAACCGATCCTTGGTTGACAACCTTCCCAAGAATGCAAGCCACTCTATGAAAGCCCACCTGGGAACATGATGCATAAACCGTTACATTTTGTCGATGGAACAGCAGGAAAGACCTGTCTAAGTTCCTGCCAAGCAGAATTTGTAGTATATCCCCAGAATTTCCCAAAATCCATCTTATAGAATCAGGAACAGCTAGTTTAGGAACCAAATTTGGGTCAGTATTTGCCCCAATTTCCCTGGTAATAGCACTTCTTGGCCTCGGTCATTTCCATGTCCCATTGTGAATGATTGAAGCAACTTTAGCAGACATGGATCTCCCAATATCAAACCCCATAGAATCTCCAAACCTCTGGCAGAGAGGCCCAAGAGGATGCCAATTATCAACCCGCAAGACAGTAGACAAGCCATTCCCAATTACATATTTAAGTTTGAAGAGTTTCCTGATAGTCCAAGAAGCCTCGTTAGGAATCTTGGATTGCCAAATACTTTGCCTTTTTAAGATAAAGGTATGTACCCATTTGATCCAAAGATTATCAGCTTTTAGGCAAACAGCCCACAGATGTCTAGTCATCGAGGCCTTGTTCCAAGTTTTAAGCAATCTAAGACCCAAACCTCCTTCATTCTTAGGGGCACAAATTGCATGCCAGGCCACCTTAGCACCACAATGTGTCAGCTCCGGACCAGACCAAAGAAATGCTCCTCTCAATATCATTAAGCACTCTTTGAGGTAATATAAAAATGGAAGACCAATAGATATGAATGTTGAATAGAACAGACTTAATTAGCTGTAACCTGCCACCATAGGAAAGAGTATGATTAGCCCATGACTGAATTCTTCTGATGATCTTTTCCTTCGACTGAGCACAATCTTGGGCTTTGAGCCTAGTAGAGATGGGAGGGACCCCCAAATATTTCACTGGAAGTGACCCTTCTGGAATGGGTAAGATCCTTCGTAAAACCTCTCTAACAACAACATGAACCCCAGCAAAGAAAATCGAACTCTTTTGCAGCTTAGGTTGCAACCCTGAGAATAGTAAAAATCAGAGAGAGCATTTGCAAGAAGCTGAAAAGATCCCTCCTCAGCGCCACAAAGAACACAATGGTTGTCTGCAAAAATAAGATGTGTGATATTAAGGGCCCTGCACTTAGGATGGAAAACAAAACCTCCACTCTGTCTGATCCTGTACTGTAACGTGGAAGTGAAACCTTCCATAACCAGTAAGAAAAGGTAGGGAGATAGGGGGTCTGCTTGCCTAATTATATGAAGTGGGGTATTTGTGTTGAGAGTTGTGAGACAAGTGAGTGGATGAGATTTAAGAGTGAGGGCCAAGCAAAATAATTCGAATGGTGGAATTGAGTGAGTTGAGTTAAATCATGGGGGTGTTTGAGCTATAATTCGGTTGCAGTAATTGGTGTAGTTGGAATTGTGTGGCTGTGCTTATATTTGCTTTTGTATATGTATTTGCCTGTAAGGAAAGGTGTGGGTTAAAGAGAGAAGTGAGGAAGCAGAGGAGTGTGAGAATGTGGGAACCCCTATTGGGGGGGGGGGGTTGTTGTCCCCCACGTCCATACGTGTTGTGCAAGTGTGTGTGTGTGTGTGAGAGAGAGAGAGAGTTTGTGTTATGTAATTCTGTGGTTGATTGATAAAAGTTAGTTTTTTTGTGGGAAAATTCCGAAATAATCTCTTTAACCCATCATTAAGAAGCTCTGTTCTAAAAATCAGTCTAGGTGGCTGCTTAGTTGGCGCCTAAATAAAAATTGGCCTCGGCGCTAACTTGTCAGCTGCCTAGGGAGCTAGTTGGTCGGCCTCTCCCGCCCGACTAGCACCTAGTGAGTTTTAGTACACTCAATAAGAAGGCTATGAGGATTGACTCAGTTGGTACTTGGTAGGAGAAAGTGAGCCATATTAAAGGAAACAGATGTTATGTGCACCATATGCAATGTATACAAATCTTGAAGTTTTTATTTTTTCTTCTTAAATTACCAAAAAATGATAAAATGATAGAACTTCGAATTGTGTTGTGGTAAGATGTTCTTTTGTATCATATTTCATGTTGAGCCTATATGTGATGTTTGCAGGGACAGGAAATAAAAAGTTTCATGTTTAATTTGACAGAACACATTATTCATGTTTTGATAGTAGTAGATTTCTTTTCTTAAGATTGCATGCATCTACAAATTTAATGCTTGGTTTAATATTTTTTCTATTAGAATGGATATGGATGTGGAAGATTGTATGTATCTAAAATTGTATGGGACTATAGTTTTATAATCAAGTAGGTTGATTGAAAATTTTTACTTTATTTTTCTTAGAATTGAATTTCTTTGCAATATGTATTGGCAGAAATTAATATTTATCCTTTATTTGTTGCCAAAAGAAGAAATAATGCTTGCCCACCAGTGTTAAAATCGTGCATCTGTCCTTGAATGCAGGCGTTTCGAAAAGCAATTGGAGTTCGAATCAAGGAAGAGACGGAGGTGATTGAAGGAGAAGTGGTGGAGATTCAGATTGATAGGCCGGCGACATCGGGAGCGGCGTCGAAGACGGGGAAGTTGACGCTGAAGACGACAGAGATGGAGACGGTTTATGATTTGGGGGCAAAGATGATTGAGGCGTTGGGAAAGGATAAGGTGCAGAGTGGGGATGTGATTGCGATTGATAAGGCTTCGGGGAAGATTACGAAGCTTGGGAGGTCGTTTTCGAGGTCTAGGGATTACGATGCGATGGGGCCGCAGACCAAGTTTGTGCAGTGTCCGGATGGGGAATTGCAGAAGCGGAAGGAGGTTGTGCATTGCGTTACGCTTCATGAGATTGATGTGATCAACAGCAGGTATTGTCGTGTCTGTGGCTTGTTGGTATTAATGTGCTGGATTTTGTTAGATGTCAACTGGGTTGTTTGTCTTTCCAAAAAAAAAAACTGGGTTGTTTGTTGGGTTTTACTATAGTTATTGTTGATGATCCTACTGTCTTTGAAATTTGGTATCAGAGTTCTAACCTTTAGAGAACTATTGACATGTTAAACTAATCTGCATCTTTTACTTATAAAGTAAGGATTTTTAAAGATTCAAAATTGGAATTTATTTTTTGCTTTTGCTGCTTCTTCTCATGATGCTGCTTTTGAGGGTGGAAAGAATTTGCCTATGGCCTACTACATTTGAAGAACATACCATAAGTTGCTGTCACACTTTTTTTTGGGTCTCTCTCAAGCCATTGCCACACTTCCATCAACATGAATAGCGCAATATGGTTTTCTTTTTAATGGACAACCAGTTAACCTTGTGTGCCATAGCCTAGACCCTAGTAAGTTTACTGAATTTTGATTACACACTCTTATAGCGGTTTTGTTTGTGGGGGCCGATGTGTTATATTGCTATTGCTGTAGATTGACAATTACATCCAAGTATGTGTGTGGTTTACATAGTTTTACATCTTCACTCCCTGCTTCCAGGTGTTTCTGCAACTAACCCTTATTTTTTTGACGTATTGAAATTCTTGCATAATTGTATGTGGTCAAAATATCTCTTTTACACCAGAAGATTGAGAGGCCTTTCTTGATTAGTTTTTGTTACTCTTAGTCTAACCTTGGGTACTTTTTTCTTACCCAGAACCCACACAATTATTACTACCGGTGACCTGTGGTCGTTGTTTCGTAATGAGCCTTGCTGCAGATTGGTATCCTTGTATCAGCAGAAATCTCATTTAGCTTGAGATATAGGGGAAGGAGAAAATGGTATTTACATTCTATAGAAGGGTGTTTACAGACTTGTGTTTGATGCTAGAATGATTACCTACCCACAATGTTTTAAAAGTCGCTAAGCGCTAGTCAGGCGGTTGGCCACCTTCGAGAGATTATCGGCGATTAATTAGTGCATATTAATTAGTAATCGGCGATCAATCGTTAGTCGGACCTAATCGGATAGGCCCTGCCAACGAATAATCAGCAACTAATGGTGATTAATTCCTTGTTTTAGAACATTGCCTACCCAAGGATTAACAAAAAGCAGTGTTCTAAAACAAGGAATTAATCGGCGATTAATAGTCGATTAATCGCTGGTAGGGCCTATCCAATTAGGTCCGACTAACGATTAATTGCCGATTACTAATAAATATGCATCGATTAATCACCGATCAATCCAATTAATCGCTCAAAGGTGGCCGATCTCCCGACTAACGCCTAGCGACTTTTAGAACATTGACAAAAAGAGAGAAAACGTAAGGAATCATAAATGGTTCTATTTTAACATTGATGCCAGTCCTTTATGCAAGCCTTCGATTACAAGCTTATGTATGTTTTTGCAAGATATGTCGATGATATGATCTTTTATGTCAGTTGCACGTAGGATGTTAGCGTCTATGTAGGACGGACACTTCGTCAGAGGTCACGTACTGGTGTCGGACACTGACACTCACCGGACACGTGTCCGACACTCATTTCCAAGTGTCCTAGTTTTTTATCAATGTTTTCCATTTGGACACTTTAAAATGCTCCGGACACTCTCGGACACTTGGAAAACAAGTCGGGGTTGATAAAAAAAAAAAACAGTAGGATCTAATTAAAACTTAGGGAAGTCATATTTTTTGGGTGACGGATGGTGGTTTATTGGTTAAAAAGGCACACAAATGATCAAATGCTTTTAGTCGAAATACTTTTATGAATGATATGATGATGGTTATAATGTAACGTATATGTGGTGGTGCATGTTTACAATTAGAACCTTAATTGTTTTACTTTTTCTTCATGTGATAGTATACATATATGTTTTTTAAAACGTGTCCCTTAACGTGTCGTGTCCTCCATTTTTTTTAAAATTCGCGTGTCGGTGTCGTGTCCGTGTGTCGTGTTAGGTGTCGGTGTCAGTGCTACATAGAGCGTTATATTAGAGCAGTATGTCTGATTGTCAGTGCTTTGGAAATACTTCGAGGTGCTTATTCCTGTTTGCAGATCTCTTGTATGTGTATTTGCTTAAAATTAAATGGTTAATATGCTAATTACAGATTTGGCACTTCGTAGCTTTTCTGGGCGCATAAAAAAAAAAGACGAAAAAATGCTGTGGAGCTACGAAGTATGGATACTTATAAAGGGTGTTGTTTCTGTAACAGATATCAGTACTCCTATGAGAGGCTGATATACTCCCGGCTACATAACTGATACATGCAAAAGTATTATTACATTGGATATTAAGTTTCTTTTTTTCTAACTTATCTAATACTTTTCAGATTCTCTGATGTCTAGGTCGTGTATACAGTTTATATGAAATTGAGATTGGTTCATATTTACTTAACATTAGAGTGTGATTATAGAATCTACTGAGTAAATACAATAATAGTATCTGAGTACACTGTGTCCGTAGAGAACAAGAAAATATTAAGATTCTGTAGAATTTCAGTTACTTAATGGGACATTGCAATGTGTTCTTAACCATGTATCTAACTTCATGTGATTGTTCTTTTAGGTTTTTAATCATATACAGTCAAAGTGATTGGCTTCTTAAGCCAAGGGCTATGGTACACCAAAAAAACAAAACAAAGAAAAAGAAAGAACATTACAAGCTTCTAAAGGACCGGTTTTGTGCACTCGACATGCGGGTTGGGATACATGATGGTATCCGTGTCTTCATTTGATTGTTCTTTTAGGTTTTTAATCATATACAGTCAAAGCTATTGGTTTCTTAAGCCAAGGGCTATGACACACCCAAAAAACGAAACAAAGAAGAAGAAAGAAAGATACATGATAGTGGAGTTTTATACGTAATTAGGTGTAATACTTACATTGTTTGCATACGCTTAGGAAATGGAAAAGGCATTTAATAAGTGTGAAATCTAGCCGTGTAATAGTGTTTTCATGAACTTCAATACATGATTTTTGTTTTTCTGCAGAAATAAATTTTTTCCATGTCACACTCCTTTGCCAGTCAACTTTTAGAATTTTACATATATAGTTGCAGTGTAGACACAAGAACAACATAAGAGTTTGCACATATACAGTATTTTTCTGCCATGAATAGATCGCAGAACATATTGCAAGCTTCATTGTTCCTTTCCCTTTTTCTTTTCTTGTAAGTAAATGTTTTTGTTCTCTTCCCTCTCTCCTGTTTGTCTTGGGAGGAAGGTTCAATTGTGTATGGGCTTAAGTAGCTAAGGATGCAGAACAAAGTAACTATCGTGTGCGTTGGGTCTTGTACAAAATAGTGGATGTTTAATTTACCCTTTCACTGTCTCCTCTGTTTGGACTTTGGACTGCAAGGAGTTCTTCTCTTTTGTTTAGTCTACAAATTGAAGAGTTTTTTTCTGTCTTTTTCTTCCAAGGAGTTAATATCTCACTAGATGGTATTCAACCATTTTCTGCATCGTGAAAGGATAGATGGCCACTCATACAGTAAATGGGATAACTAGATTATCAAATTTGGGTTTCTTGTGAAGTAATTTTGGAATATCTATTGTGGGCTTGAAAGAGTGATAGTCTTTTGTGGTTTTTGGTCGAAGGTTTTGTCGTTTTCTAGGAGTTTAGCTATTTTGAATTGAACTCTTGAGAGTTTGAATTCTTAAGAAATAAGGCCCATGCTAATTGGTTGAGTTCTCAAATAATCCTGGAGTAACTTTTGGTTGGATACTAACTGGTTGAGTTCTCATGAAATAAGGCTGAGCATCACCTTCATTTTTGTTCCTGATTCTTAGCTTTCTTTCTATCTCCTTTGAATTTCAGAACGCAGGGATTTCTGGCCCTCTTCACTGGTGACACTGGAGAGATCCGAGCCGAAGTGAGGGAGCAAATTGACACAAAGGTCGCAGAATGGAGGGAGGAAGGAAAGGCAGAGATTGTCCCAGGTGTCCTCTTCATTGATGAAGTCCACATGCTCGACATCGAGTGTTTTTCTTTCCTAAACCGGGCTTTAGAAAATGAGATGGCACCGATACTGGTTGTTGCCACTAACAGGGGTATCACTACAATCCGAGGCACAAACTACAAGTCTCCCCATGGGATTCCAATCGATTTCCTTGACCGCCTCCTCATCATCTCTACACAGCCGTACACAGAAGAAGAAATCCGTAAAATTCTTGACATTAGGTGCCAAGAGGAAGATGTGGACATGTCTGGAGATGCAAAAGTTTTGTTGACGAAGATAGGGGTAGATACCTCATTGAGATATGCCATCCACCTAATTACGTCTGCCGCATTGGCTTGCCAGAAGAGGAAGGGAAGGGTTGTAGAAATGGAGGACATCAGTAGGGTATATGAACTATTTTGGGACGTAAAGAGATCGACACAATACTTGATGGAATATCAGAGCCAATACATGTTCAATGAAGCGCCAAGTGGAGAGGTGGACGAAGATGAAGCCAATGCGATGGTCTCTTGAGCCTTATTTGGACATGGACACGGCTATGTTTGGATTAAGGATTTGCTACAGGAAAATGAAAAGCAAAGGGAAAAGTTTATGTATCTGAGGGTCCGGATTTAGTCTTTTTCAAGTACATCTTGTTTCCCACCACAAATCTGTCCCCAAATCCTTAGTCCTTTATCCGAATACAGCCAACGTGTTTGTGATCATGCACTTGTTAATTTTGTGCAGCAACTTTGGAGAGGATAATCTTATTTTTATTGCCTCAATGTATTTTCCTGAAGTTATGATGAGTAGAGTACTCTGGTAGTTTTCGGACACGCTAGGTGTAATCTTTTACTAGTAGTATTTTGCTGCAGACCCATTTTGCAGATAAATGATGCTGAAGATTTCAAATGTGATCTTTTCTGTGACGCTAAATGAGATCCACTAGGGTTTATGTTGGCAATTGAAAACGTTCATGCTATAGACATGATGTGTACATCATTCATGTGAAAAAATCAGGTTTGCATGAGAGGATTTTTATTTCATTTTGCTATGTTGCTTTACATGCAAATATATTTCTACATGTATTTGTGATTTTACTTACAAATGTCTTATTTCATTTTGAAAGGTTTTGAGTTTTGCATTAGAATGATGCATGCCATATTGCTATACAAGTATTTGTGATTCTACTTACAAACGTCTTATTGCTTATTTCCTTTCTGCTTGAATTTTATTGCTTTCTTTTATATATTGGTACTTTAAATTCTTAATATCCAGTTTTTAGTGTAGAGGAAGAGTTTTGGCAAGTCTACTTACTGGAAATTATCTTTTTTGCATCATCATGCAGGAAGTCAGGGGACCTTTCCCAAGCACAAAACAGCCTCGTTCTGACCTGGATAGCAACCATGCTGACCCCCACGGCCAGCAGGGTTTGATAATCAAGCTAATACATGAACCCACTAGGTCAATTCAATACAGGTATGTGGTCGATTCATGTTGTACGAAATGATGGCGAAAAAAATCAAACTTTTCATACTTCTGCTAAAAGATGAGGTTTTTCAAAAAATCAACGTTTAGTTTTGTATTCAATGAACATTTTTTTAACTTTTAGACAAAATTCTATTACCTTTTAGTTTCTGTTTGTTAAGATAAATGTTTAATCCCAAAAGTTTACTATCAAACATTTTGGGACAGTAAAAATAATTCAAAGTAAAAATTTAACCCAAAGGAAGTAAAGCATGTAAAACTAGAGTACTCTTTAAGTACTCCTTAAGATGGATCATGTGTGAGTTCTGGAAATTAGAGAAACCAAAGAGACAGAATTCCAAATATAATAGTCAAAAGAGCATTTCCTGATCATGCTTGATATGGATGAGCGCAACAAGTTACGTGGGAGGAGTTTTCTATTTCTCCTTGTTAGACGAAAAAGCAAAGGGCAGAGGGCAGAGGTAGGAGGTATTTAGTAGGTCCGGGCGCACGAAGCCGTAATTGCGAAGCACCTGATTATCAGCGAAATTCAAAGCCTTTTCCATCCCGCCCCAGCATTCCTCATCAGTGTACCCCCAGTGCACCCCACTACATGGCCTACAGGCCGTAAAATGTGTGATAAATGGCCGCTTTCCTCCACCTCCATTGCCGAACGCCTCCCTCATCACCGCTGCATAGTGCTCGCTCACCTTCTCTGCGTGTCGTCTCTGCAACTCCGTCACCCCTTTCTCTATCCTCGCATAGTTGTCACTAATAGTATCAAATGACTTGATGATCTCAAACCAATACCCACTTAAGTCGTATTGATTCTCTATGTAAATCTTCTTCCCCAATGTCTCCTTCTCTGTCAATAACAAATAAACTAGAGCCGACTGATCATCAGATTTTGGGTCTGTCTTGAAACTCAACGTCGATGTCAGGATTTGACCCCACTTTTCGTAGTTTGGAGTCTGTGGGCCCATCCCGGCCCACACCTCCAAAAACTCCATTGACCATTGACAGTTTCGAATAAGAAAAACCCCAGCGTTAACCCCGCCCCAATTCTTGTCCTCATAGACCTTGTTATAATACCCATGCACAATGAGGTTATGGTCCTTGTACTTCTCCAACGGCGGCTTAAAATCCATATCAGTAAATATTGCATCCGAGTCAACCCAAAAGATCCACTCAACCTCCGGGTGGGCCAACATCGCTGCCCGAAGCATGGGCATTTTTGTCCACCAGCTAACCATTTTCGGGTGCAAAAATGCGTTGTTGTAGAAGATATCATAGCCGTGGATCCGACAATAATCCACCTTGTTCTTGAACAGCCTCAAGTTCAAATGATCTCCAATCGGATTCTTACACGGCCCTGGCTGCGATCCTGTCAACACAAGAACCCGGTCCTCTGCTCCGGCGGCAAATGACGGATGATGCTTCAGCCACTCTCTTCTCTTGTCGTCCCAGTTATTACCTGAGTTCCCTATCTCATAACTCAGGGTTGGGTCATCGTAGAACGTTTGGTCAGCCGGGTCGTAGTCCAGGTTAAGGCCTTGATAACTCACCGTGGTGCAATCATTCGTAGCTGCACCATCTTTTTCTGGCGATTCCGTCATCTTAGCCACGTCAAACATGTTGGAATAACTAGTGAAAGGTGAAAAACTCCAAAGCAGCATTAGCAGAGCCACCCCTGCTATGCCTATGAAAATGGGTTTGCTAGGACCTATGATTTTCTCCATTTGCGCAACTGTTTTAGCCACCCTGCCCATACCTAATTTCTGAAATGAAAATCAGAGAAGGTTCTTGGACTCAATTATAAGCCATTGGAAACAGAGAGGCCATGAATTTTCTAATGGATGAGAATTCTTCCTTCATTGACAGTCCAGAGCATCCACTTTGTGCATGTTGCCAAAGGTTAGGTCTGTCTCCAATCTTCTCCCGCACATACCCCCAATAATTGAGGACTACATGGGTTTTGTTATTATTGTATGAGTAATTCTAGAGAATAAGTTGACTATTCGTTAGCTATGCCTGATAATTAATATAACATGGTATTTGTCTAACTACCTTTAACTTGAGTTTTGTGAAGTTAAAACTTTAATTTTTCGGTTGGAATCTCAATTTCAAAGGTGAGGTGCCAACGAGAATTAATGAGTTCTTTTGTTCGTCGGTGTGCGGGTATGAAGGAGAAGTTCATTGAAGAAAAACCATTTCATAATGGATGCTAAATAGCTGGTAGGTATTAGTCAACCATGTCTACATAACATGTTGCATGTGTTAGGTTTTTTTAGTCTACAAGAGTTGAAATTTTGTTTTCAGTAATCGTTAGTTAAATTTAGAGTTCTTTTTTTATTCCTTCCTTGGTTGTTCTCGGTGTTCTTCATTTTTCATGTATATTCAAGAGTCGTTAGATAATTAGTAAGTTGAGATTTAGAAAAATACATGTGTTAAATTTTTTTGTCAAACTCATTTGTCTACTAGAATGACAGCTAGTTGTTCTTCCTCAACTTTAACGCCAGAGAATGTTAAGTAAACATTTTCTCAAAATGATTTTAGTGAATGAAAGGCAAATTAACTTAATTAGGGAAAGCGAAGTCGATTACGCACAGAATTGAAATACATTAAATTACGAGTTTGGCTCGTTAGAAGAAAAATCTCATTGATCAGCCATTGGTATTAAATTGAACGTTTATCTGTAAAAATTGATTGTGCATACCAATGCTCTAGATTATCAATGAAGGAAGTATGGTAATGTGCGCAAAAATTGAATTGGCTCTCTAGGTCTGCCCTCTTTGATGCCATTTGGCTTTGATTTTGGGGCATGGTTCTGCAGCAAAACAAGTATAGGGGGCCACTGTTTCAGTGGTATTTTGAGAGCAGTCACTTTGTGCATATTGCCAAAAGTTAGGTCTATCTCCAATCTTCTCCCGCCTATACTGCCAATGATTGGGGACTACATGGGTTCTGTTATTGTTGTTGTTGTTGTATCGGTTAAAACTAACATGATTTTGAGAATAAACCTCAAGGCAAACGTGTCTAAAACATGCAAGACAAACTGTCTAAAGCATGCGACGATCAATATCCGATCAGCGTAATATTTTACTTGGATGAAACACTCAACGGGCCAAACAATTTGAGCGATTTAGATCACATTTTTTAGCTCAAGATGGAAGCTATATGGAAAGCACTTGGTGTCGAATGAAATACATAATGTAGGTTATTGATTTATGGCTTGATAATTTCAGGAGTTTTCAAAGAATTGCACTATTGAAAGTGATAGGAGTATTAGCTCAGCTTTTTGACTAGAGGAAAACTTATATACGGAACGGTGTAAATAGGCGTAATATCTCGGTCGTCCAAAAGTGTTTTGGACGATCCGGATTAAAGTTAATCTTTTACCGGTAAGAAATATTTCTTACCGGTCAAAGATTAAAAACATATCTCAACCGTTAATTGTCAAAACGAACGGCTAAAATCGCTCAGCTGCGTAAGGAGCCGTTTTGCAGTGGCTTCGTAAATAAGTTTCTCTCTTTTGACTAGTAGTCCTATATTGGATTTAAAGATGAAACTCAAATTAAAGATGGACAAATTACACCCAAACCCACTTTGTTAACTGAAACACCGGTGATCACCATCGCCGTTAAGTTGATGCGACAGTTTAGACCCTCCATTAGCAGTTGTGAGGCCAAGAATTGCCTTATGAATGAGTAATTCTATAGAATAAGCAGTTGATATTTGGTACCTCTAGCCGAATAGGAATCAGTAGGGGAAAGGAGGCTATCAGTTGATTATTTATCAATATGCCTGAGAATATAATAGGGAAATTTACAACTGTAAAATAGTAATCATCTTCCCCAGACTATAATGGGGATCAGGATCCTCTCTGAATAAACCAAAGAAAACAATTCAAAATGGCCGATCTGTCTCAAATCTACCAAATTTTCTATTCCTGCTTATAAAGTGGTGGCCTTTATGTAGTCGACAAGCGATGGGTGCACAACCGATGTGCATGCTTCTGCTTGGAAGCAACATTGTTTTTGGCCTAGCAATTAGGAAACTGCAATAGAGTCGGTGGTTACATGAATCCTGTATTTACATTTTCGTCCTTACAGTGATCGAGTGCATACCTAAAACAAAATTCAAATTTGTCATCTCTACGTCCAACTAGGAAAATGAAAAAATGTGAGCCAGCTTCAATTTTTTTTTCCCAACACCAAAAGGACTCTTCATTTACTACTATCTATATTATAATAGAACGAGAGCGTCTACTGTGCGCATCCCTTTTTATGGGTGTATTATATGCACCCAGCTTTATCACCATTGGATTGAACCGAAACTCATCCTAACCCTTCAATACTTAATTGCCCTTTATTCCTTTTGACTGGTTACCGGTTCTTTCTCTCTCCCTGCCTCCCTCAGAGGCAAATTGCTCCACCTCCCACCCCCGAAAATACCCCCTTGATATTTTTTATCTTAAATAGTCATGATGAATTTTAGACTCTACAACCTTTCAACAAGCACTTTAAGACTTTTTATTTAGTTTCAGGTCTCTCTTAAGGTGCTCATTGAAAGACGTTAGAGCTAAAAATTCATTACAACCATTGAAGATGAAATGATAAGAAAAATAAGATTTTCGCACCAGTTTAAATGGATTGAAAATTGAAACACTTATTTTTTTACACCATTTATATAGTTAAAAAATATAGTTAAATAATAAAAAATATAGTTAAAAAATTAGGTGTTTCAATTTTTAATCTATTTGAACCGGTGTAAAGATCATATTTTTCTGATTGTTTTATCTTAAATGCTCATAATGAATTTTTGGCTCTAAGGCTTTTCAATGAGCACCTTAAGAGAGCCCTGAAACTAAATAAAGAGTCTTAGGTACTCTTTGAAAGGCTTTAGAGTCAAAAATTCATTATGACTGTTTAGGATAAAATGATAAAAAAAAAAGATCTTCGCAATCAACGAGACTAAAATTTTGGAGCACTTAATTTTTTAATCATATTTATTTTAAAAAAAATCACATATTCCGATCAAAAACTTTTTTTCTTAAAAGATTAAATTTTTTACCTCTCAATGACTGAATGGAGGAAAAACATAGATTCTCATGATTTCTGGCGAATGAAACCAAAATCCTTAAATGCATAGAAAAAGTGATGTAGATGCTCTAACAAGTGGGTTTCCTCTTTAAAGTGTTATTTGGTTCAAAATTTAGAAAAAATGATGCAGATGCTCTAACAAGTGGGTTTCCTCTTTATTTCCTTCTTTTTCCCTTTGTGAGAATTGATATTCACACGTTCTTTTTTACTATCCACACTCTCTTTTCTTCTTTTAACAAAAAAAAATAAAAAATACAAACTCTTTCAACAATAAAAAACAAAAAAAAGAAGTGGAGAGCAACAAAAAAAAGTTTGTGAATATCAATTTCTGAAATTAAATTCAAAAATCAATTTTTTTAAGTAAAAACAAAAATAATCCAACGTACGTAGATAGTTTTTGAATTATTTTTTTTCTCATTGGGTGCAATTTGTTTCATAAAAAGTGCAATATCATGTCATACAAGGTGCAACATTATTTGATTGAGAGCAAAAGATATGTTTCCCAAAAAATAATGTACAATTTGATAGTACACTGCCTCTTGTGTTATATAGAAAGTGCAATCTTGTTTTATATAATTTTTTGTAATTATCTTCAACGGTAAAATGTAATAGACCTTGGTGAATCGTGTATTTTAATAATCAAGGCCATTGATTTGGTTGTTAATGTTGATTTAATATTGCTCGTAAATTTTGGGCTCCATCGAATTTATGAAGCTTTTTCATCGGTAACGAAATTCATTATAAGAATGATAATTTATGTTCAATCAAATATGTAACGATAAGAGATGTACTTCATTCTTGGCAGGAATAATCTAAATCCCTCCCATGTAAAAGATAGATGGTTTCGATTTAAAAAAAATAGCCTAGGCAGCCCTCGAGTGGTGCATTATAGGATTTTAATGCCTCTGGAAGCACCGAATGTGTTTTGCAATGTTTTTACCGACATCTGATTATCACTAATTTTGGCAAGAATGATAGAATTGATAAGACGTTAAATCCTAACGGTTCAGATCGAGTATTCGAAAAAAATAAGTCGGCAACTACCTTTAAAATCTATACATTGAGCTTAATTGATTCTAGACCAAGGTCTTCTGCTATAGTATAATGTAGGGTAACCACATGATTGCAACACAATCACGACGACCAATAACATTCATTTTGTTGTTCTTCATATTTAAATCATTTTCATAAATTTTTGGGTCTTTCGAGTTTTGAAAGACTATTGGGACGCACATTCATTTTTGAAGGCCCCTATAGCTTTTAGATTCAACGGTAAGTATTTTTAATTAGAATAGTTTAGTAAAAGAAACATCTCACATCACAATGGCTCCTATTTTGGCTCCTTCAATAAAACAGAGTTGCTCCTAACATCTATATTATAAAACAGAACAGTTTTTTTTTTAAAATGTCTAGGCATACAAACATAGATGCATCGACAGTTGTTCGATTGTACTTAGTGATAAGGTTATAACTGTTGGATCAAAGGAATGAAGTGCTCTCTCTCTCTCTCTCTCTCTCTCTCTCTCTCTCTCTCCACAAATTACTCTCATTAAGGCATTGTATTCAAAACAACCCATTAAGGCATTATTCAAATGAAAACCAAAATCATATATAACTTTTGTATAGAACCAAAATCAAAGCAACCGAGATCACCGAAATCAAAGGCAATATTCATTTTCCAATTCGAAAAATCTATGGATACCTTCCTGAGCACACCGACCATGGCCAACGTGATTCACAGAGCCCATTTTGAGCCCCGCATGGATGATCCGACCCATTCAATATTTAAAAAAATAACAATAAGTGGGTCCAGTAAAAAATCAGCTCCATTCGATATGTGTAAGTACTTGATCAAATCTTCCCATTTTTGAAAAATCGAAAAAAAAAATGGAAACATTGGATGAAAAATGAGAAGATTGGATTGAGTACTTATACATATCGGATGAAACTGATTTTTCACAAACCCACTCGGTTTTTATTTTAAAATTATTGAACAGCTTGGATCGTCTATGCGGGTCTGGAGTGGGCCCTGTGAATGGTCGGTACGTATAATTTGTGTGCATGGGTCGGTATCCGTAGCATCCTCCTTTCCTATTTCAAGGCTATCGAACATACATCATGGAAATCACCGAAAATAGAATTTTCTATACATCGTTCATATGATTTTCACGTTCTTCTTCTTTACTTTCTCTGCCTCTCTCCTCTCTCTCTTGGGAAGTTTAATACCACCAAAATCTACTTCACCGAAACCACCGAGGTGAGTTCTTCCAATATTTTTTATGTATTTGCTACCAATTTCCTTTTCATTAAGATTATGATGTTTATCAATGGATATGTTGCGTTATTATTTATAACATAGTTGAATTTGTTGGACACGGGTTGGTATATTGCATGCAAGTTCAATATTAATTTACGTGTTGTGATTGTTTGAACCATATATTGCACACGAGTTCAATATTTGTTTTAGTGTGCTAATTGTTCGAGCTGTGCCTTCAGGCACAGGCATACGTGCTTAGCCAACAATCTCGCCTTCAAATAATGTTGAAAACTCGAAGCGTAGGGCTAGATCGTTGAAAGCATAGTAACTGAAAAGTCCAAGATCGTTCCACAGAGAATCGAATATAGCTAGTTTGGATTATAGGTTTAATAAAGTGGATTTTGGCATTTAAGCTGGCCAACTTTGGTTTTGCTTTGAAAGTGGAAATACTAAAGGGAAAGACTAGAACTGTGTTTAATAAGCTAAAAGAGGCAAGTGTAGCGATCATCCATCCCGTAACTTAGGCCATTATCGGTCTCGATTATAACTCAAGTAAGGGTCACGACCGCGCGGTCATATTCGGAAGATTTAGCTTTAAAGACTACGTTTATAAAAAGATGTGATTTGTCGGAATTAAACTAACTTATTTTTGCTAATGAATCTAACACATAGGAGACCACGAGCCCGCAGTATGTCATTTGCCAAGAATGCTTGACTAAACGACATGTCAAGGAATTAACACCCCTCGTTTAGACCAAAAATGACTAGTTTAATCCAATTCCAAAAATCATGCTTTTAAGCCCGAGGGTTCGAGAACCAATAACAAGCTAAGACTTTGGGAAAGATTAACCCAAGACTTAGCCATGAAACTACTCAACCATACTAGAAAGATTAAGCATAAAGCTAGAAATAACAAATATATTTAACCGACAAAAATGAAAATAAACTTGATATTAAGAAGAATCTAGTCCATAGCTACAACATTAACAAACGGAAAATTAACACACGGCAAAGACTTACTAAAGTTCTTGAAGAATTAAAGACAAAAGCTTGAGGAAAATATCTATGGAGTTCTTGAAGAAAAAAAGACTAACCTAAATTAATTACCTACTTACAAGTGAGAGAGAGAATAGTATTTATACAAGAGACCTTCTCTCTCCACTCAAAATATCCCAAAAGGTACCTACTAATGGGAAGTTGAAAATAGTCAAAAAGCTGTCAGACAACCTCTCGTATCAATACAAGAACTTTTGTATCGATACGCTGAAGCCTGGCTTGCTCTTTATTTCATTATGGTATCGATACAAAAGTCTAGGCCTTGTATCGATATCGAGCAGCTTCCTTAGCATCCTGTATCCTGTCCTCAGCTTCAGCAGGCAGCTCTCAGCATCTTCACAGCTCCTCAGCATCATATTTTCATTTTCTAAACTTAAGTAAAAACTACATTTTAAATCTTTCTTTTACCTTTTCTTTACTTTAATTTATGTAATGAAAATAAGAAGGTACTCCCCACTTGGAAACAATGATATTACCAAAATTTCAATATTCCAATTAAATCAAAATATCAATCCCTTACTTTTAGTGTAAAATGGAAAACTGCATATTTTTCTCAAGAGAAAATGACTCAAAACATGACCTTACTCTTCAAATAAAATATTGCAATTTTGTAGTTACTCTTAGAAAAATTCAAGGATCAATTACCATCATTTTTTATCTCGAAAATCGATACTTTTTCAGAAAGTCATTTTTCCATACTTAGATTTTAAGGGGCCGACATGGTCTTCAAGTACTTGGAAGCACTTGGGCCATCCATGACATTGAAATGCACCTTATTTTAATGTTTTACCTAAAATCACTAAAAACACACCGTACGTGCAATATCGTTGTAAAAACTATATAAACGCAAGTTAAAATCACATAAAACGGGACTAGTCGCACCAAATATCTACAATACTGGGTGCTCATCACACCCCTCAACTTGAACTTTGCTAGTCCCTAGCTAACTAAAACAAAGTGTATTTAACTAAACTATGCAATCTTCCCAAGATTCAAGATATAAAGATTATGCTCAACTTCTACAAATAGGCAAGAGTCTAATACACCCCTTCAAATCCGATCATATGCAATTCACGCACAAACATGCTATGAACTAGGATGAACAAACTATGCCATATTAGAACAGTCAAGTGCGCATATACCACAACGAGTTTCAACTCCAAAACTCACAAGGATACGCTATTATTCGACTTTTCACACAGTGAAATACAAGATACATCCCATGACAAGCACTAACGAGTAAATGCAATAGTCAGAGACAAAAAGCTATACATGCTATTAAAAGGGCACTTAGAATGAAATGAAAGCTAATTATTGACAAGTATGGAACAACTAAGAATATCACAACTTAAGTAATAATAGATATCGACCATGCATCAAATGGAGGTAATCAACGTACTAAATGTCATGCCCTCCATTTTCAACATAGATAAATAAAACAATTAATAAAAGATCCTCGCATATCATATATATAATACATAAAAGAGTTTCTCACCTACTCTATTTACAAATTCAGTCTCCAAGTTTAGAGAATTACAACTTTGGCACTTCAGCCCAAATTAGTTTAGATACAAGTACAAACTTGTTTAGAATATTACAAATTTCAGTCAAAAAATAATTTAAGAGTAATTAGTTACAAGACCATCTTTAACAAAATAAGATCTTTACAAAGATGATGAAATAACTAATGATGTCAGCTTCCAAAAGTCGTTCACTGTCAAGCACACGATGCATGCAATCCATTACCCGGCATTTGAACCTGAAAGGAAAGATTAGGTTGAGCTACACTAGTCCAGTAGGAAAATCTTTATGTAACGACCCGTAAATTTTATCAATTATAATATCATTTAAAGAATATTAATAGTAATAATAAAATTATCTTAATCATAATTATCTACTAGATATATACAAATAAAATTAATTTAGTCTTAATTATCCTACTTTTAATTCTTTTAAATTGCATACATGTAAATCCTGATAACTCTCACTCTCCTACTCAAATTCTACTTCCTTCCTCAGTATATTCTCGCCCCAAATTCGTCCATTCCAAAGCCCTATAGAATACAACTTCTTTAAATCCAATTTTAATCGAAACTCTTCACATTCTCCTATATATACCCTAATACGTCGACCCTAGAGCACACCACGAAATTCCTCACGCTCCACCAGTCCAGAAAAGAGAGAAAAACAGGAAGAAACGAGTTCCAATCCATGGAGTTCTAGAGAGAGAAAGAAAGAGAGAGAAAAGTGGGTTTCATAGCTACGATCAACCGAAACCCGAATTGATCATTCTAATCCCTTCCTACAACTCCTAGCATCACCAATCACCATTCAATTCGGTCCCAAGGTTTCCCGATCGAAGAATCCGAAACCTTCTTCTCAAATTTTCAAGTTTCGATTAAAAATCAATTCGATCCGATTCGAGGTAGTATAATCTCTCTCAATCACTTCTCTAAGTATATTAAGTGTTTTTAAGCGTAACCATATGCCCTAAATGGACCCATGCATCGAAACCATTGCGAAACAACAAAAAAATCCGAATCTGCCTTCAACCTTGCGGCCGCAACCTCAGGGCCTCAAGAACCAGGCTGGACTTTGCGGTGAGACGCCCAGCCGCAAGGTTGACTGGTCCAACCTTGCGGTGTGTACTGTTTTGCATCGAAAACGTTTTGCGACCTTCTAAATTTGATTTTTGACCCCCGAACTATTTTTCCTAAACTTTTCACACCTCAAGGATCATAACTTGTTAATGTCATATTTTTTTATTTAATTATCTATTTATTAAATTATTTATTAGTTATCGTTCAAAGTTTACAAACGAAAATTTGTTACGATCTTTCAACCAACGTTTTAACCCTCCAACTAATTTTTTTAGACTCCTTGAATCTCAAATACAGTAACTTGTTAAATTAAATATTTGTTTTATTTAATTCACTATTTATTATTATTTTTAAAGTAATTCCAATCAAAATTACTTTACGACCTTATAAACATGATTATTAATACCCGAGTTTTGACACTCAACTGATTGTATAGGACCTTTAGAACCCTTATTAGGGTCATGATTAATTATGCTAATATTTTTATCTAATTAATGTATTTAATTCGCTTTTAATAAATCTAATTATTTAGAAATAATTAATAAGAGCCTAGAAAATATTTTATTAAAAATTTAATAAAAGTTCTACTTCATTATTTACATTATGGCCATACGAGAATAAGGGCAACGGCCCATTCATAGAAGGTTGTGTGATTACATTGCTGGTTATTTGTTTTAATTATTATTTGGTTTAACTGTATATTGCACCGATATCTGATTTGTATGCTAGATTGGACCCTAGAGACATGGGATGGTATGCGAATAGAATTCATTTAGACGATGCTAGATAATGGATGAATTGGAAAGTTTTATTTTTAGAATGCTTGCAGGCGAGAATTTGAGATGTGATGAGATTTGTGATGAGATTGAAACTGGCGAGAGTCCAGTAATGATTGTGATGAATGTGAAGTGGTATATAAGATAAGCGAACCCTAGTCATGAATCAGGCATGATAAGCTTACCCCTTGTTGTAGTTATTGGAGTGCACACTCGGTATATAACTTAGATGTATCTGCGACAGCAAAGGGAAGTGACCTCATGGGACCGAGCATGGCTAACGGTTGGGGAGGAAAGATTCCGCGGAGGAGATCTTAGACTACACGATAGTTTAATGAATAGTAATGAATTGATTTATGTGAAAAATCTTTGTTTTACTGTCTCGTATCATTTTATCATATTATCCTGCTGCCTGCTAGTTGTAAAGTAAGAGGGGTAGTTGGGTTGGATTATACTTCGGGGTGAACTCTTTCACTCAGGTACGGATTGCCTCGCTTCCGTGCCAGATTTTGCAGAAAATCGAGAAGAAACATAGAACCCTAAAGGCGAACAGTTTTATGTGGAAGAGAATCCAGAGGTGGGAGTCGAGCCAGAATACGCTTGGGATCCGTATCAATCTTAGAAGACGGCTATGTTATTTTGTTTAATTTACTATCACAAAGACTTTTTTTAGTATTTCAATAATGGTTTGTAATAGACGAATCTTTAGGGAGAATTATCCAGTTTGGATTTTGGATTGAAATTAATAAATTTTTAGAAATCAATATTTAATGCCTCCGATTTTATTTCCGAAAATCGGGGCATTACACTTTACCAATCTTATATGCAAATATGATGATAACGGCAAGAGAAGGAAAACAAGGGGATATAGCTCAACAACGAAATACAATTGACTCAAAGATGTGTCAAACATTCAAGGCGATCATTCTAAGATATGCTATAATCACATTCTGCCATAAGGTTCACAATACTCAAGCAAATAACAACTTTGACACGACTCACTATCCCATATCTCCACCATCGGCATTTCCACCCCTTGTGTTGTTGTATAATATCACGAGAGTCACCGTATTACTACCCCTAGCGTTACGGTGTACACCAACATTAAAGGTCACCGTATTACCACCCATTACGTTACGAGACCATATAAGTCTTCGTATTACCACCCATTGCGTTACGAGACTTCCTAAATCGACCACCGACCCAAACAACTATTTCCTCACTCAACATACAAGTTAAAGCTTTCTTAAAACCTCACACATTTATGAAATACGTCACGACATGCTAACAATATCACAAATATGCCACAAACGTTCACAAGCAATCATTCATTCTCAAGTTGCATCTTATTGACATTTTAACCAAGTAAACTATTATCCATTCCTTACTAACGGAAGGCCAACGGATCAAAAATAACATCAACGAATCATAGGAAGCCATAATGACAAAACAAGATTCATTGGAGTAGCCAAAGGAGGTTGGGAGGGTGACACACCCCCACTCTAACAGTCATAACTTTCTATGTACTTAGAGTCCTTAGGTGATTTTGGTGGCAATGAAAATCCAACTTCAAGACCTTCGAATTGAGATAAAATTTGCATGAAACGGACATCGGACGAAGAAGTTATGGCCATTTGAAGTTGGCTGAAACCCAAATGAGGAGCAGAATTTCCAAAGAGAGGAGGGATCGATCCCCCCATCACCAGGGATCAATCCCTAGGCTTACTGGACCAGAAACGAAAAGGGGGATCGATCCCCCAAGTTTAGGGATCGATCCCTACGCGATTTTGGGCGATTTTTTGTAGATTTCGACAGCTTTCGAAATGAACGAAGGGAGACAATCCAAGCTCGATTCTTGCATCAAGTCATCATACAAACATATAAAAGAGATAAAGAAGTCCCTACCTCATGACGATAACCAAGATCTATAAGATTTGAGCAAGCCCTACTCTCTTCGAACCTCAAAACTTCAATTCAAGCCTTACCCGGTGAAACCCAAGGATTTTCAAGCTTAGGAATGAGATTGCAAGGTCGGAGGGAGGTTGATTCTCAAAGTTCTTGAGTGATTGAGTGAAGTTTTGTGAGATAGCAAGAGAGAGAGAAGATTTCGGCTAGAGAGAGAGAGAGAACGGATGGGAGATGAAATGATTCTCTACACCACACACACCTTATTTATACTACTATATCTTTTTATCACACTAACACTCCCTCAAGTTCTCAATTCATTTACTTCAATCCCCGATTTAACTAGTCACCAAATAAACCACAATTTCCCAATTAAAAATTTAACAAGTAATTTCAATAAAAAAATTTACGAGTCTTTACACTAATGATCAACGGAGGACTTTATTAGCTTATAATGACCTTGGTTACAAAGGGAAAGGGATTACAAAAATGTAGTGGCCATATATTTGCATTGTTCATCTATCCTTGGCCACTACTAACCCTAAACTACCCAAGGCATGACCACATATCGACCAAACACCAAACAAGATTACGAAGAAGAAATAAAGAACAAATACTAGATAAGTCCTACAAAAACTACTACCACCAACTCAACCACACATAGTCGTCATCCTCATCTGGCTCCTCACGATATTGAGCATCGAGCTCCCCTTCTCATCGGACTCTTCCTCATCTGGAATGTAAGCCAACCGGTGGTGACACCAATCCTCTCATCATAGTATTCAACCCTCTTTCGAATATAATTTTGCTCTTTTATAGCATTTCTTTGATTTTTCTTTAAGGAATATGGTCATTTGAAGTGAGATTTATAGTGAGAGAGATTGAGGGGCCAATGTTAAGGGCTTTGGAGAGAGAGATGAAAATTTGGGGCTTTAGCTTTTGTAGTGGGAGATGAGAGATAGAGAATCACGTACCAATTCTTCGCCTTTTTGCATCCCAACCACTTCTATAACATTCATACCACCCTTAAACCTCCTTAAATCGTGAAAACACATTTCCCAAACCTCCATACATTCGGTTACCTAAGTTTGAACAACGAAAGCGACTCAGACTATGGTTTAAAACAAGGATGAAGAGACTCTTATGTGGTTTAATCAAACAAAAATACCTTGAATCATTTCCTAAGTACGCCAACAACTCTAACACGATGCATAAAAGATATATGCACTACTCAAGCATGAACAAAAGATATTATTTACTCAAGTGTGAAAAATGAAAGCAAAAAGCATGGGATGTTTAAGAACAAACCTCTACTTTAACAATGCACAACGCTTGATTGGACTTTTAGGCTCAACTTGTTCAACAAAGTTCATGTATATGCATGTGATATAGATTAAAACACATAACCAAATTTGAGGGGATACACAACCCTTACCATATTGACATAATTGAGCATAATTAAGTATCTAGCAAGCGAAATCACTGCTAACAAAGAAGGATTGCGAGTAAGAGTAAAAATTTTAACGAAAACAAAAAGAGACAAGTCTCAACAACATATATATATAGCATATATATATATATCCCTCCCCCCAACTTAAATGATACTATGTCCTCATAGCATGAAGAACAACAGTATTAAGAGGAAACAACAAAAGATTGTACCTCTGGGGGAATGTCAACCCCCGTATACCTCAACCAAGTTAGATGCTTTATGTCATTGCCTCCGTTCAATCCGAAGTTGTGTTGTGCTTCCAAGGCTTCACTCCTTCGGTTCATCATGACGAAACCACCAGCTAGCCACATAGGGCCATGGTCAAAGCGTTATCAGACTAACAATCGCGGCATATAATCGCACCCATGCTTAGGGCTCCTGAATGCCTCACTCACCTCAACGTTAGACCCAAACCACCAAGGTTGGTGTGGTAGCATGTTAACCCTATAGAAACGAAGAAGGACAAAGAACATACTAACAGGCAAATGACATTAGAACCGCCCGGTTAGTGTTATCCAGGCTAAAAATAACTGAAAGTAAAACATAACCAAATCTTCAGGTGAATACACGGGTTCTACTTTTCTCTCCATTTCTCACTCAAAGCGTCGAAGAGCAAGTCATGCAACAACTTTGAGCTAAAGACGAGTGGCTATACCGGACCATCAAGAGAAAGAGAGAGAAAGAGTGTTCAGCCACACATGGGCTTCGAACATTTATCTTACCATAAAAAATTATTACAATGAACATACCACTCAAATTTAAACTCTTTATCAAGAATTGAATTCGACCATGCCACAAGATAAGATTCTTTGAGTAAAGCAATTGTCAAATTCGTTTCATAAACTTGAGTTCCACCAAATGCATATTCTAAACTAAATCAATTTTCAAACTATTGACAAAATCTACAATGTAAGGAAGATAAACTGAATCAAATTCATCAACACCAAGAAAATCAATCAATTCGACTCTTAAAAGCTCTTGCAATAGGGGAGACTCAGTATGAAGGGTGGCAGCATCAAGCAATTCGACTCTTAAAAGCTCTTGCAATAGGGGAGACTCAGTATGAA